>JABFPK010001184.1:0-12366 GCA_022817445.1 Habroteleia sp. ZL-2020
GCCTGGTGTCCCATATGACTCTCCCAAAACCAGAATTGGACATAAAGAAAAATACGTCTTTCGTACCTTTGCAAGCTGAGAAGAAGAGCCGCAACGCTGCGAACGATAAAACTTCGCAAAATAACTCTGCCAAACAAAAAACGCTTTTAAGCAAAGAAAAAGAAGTGAAAGAACCGCCGCAAGCTCCGGAGCAGTCGACGAAAGATGTTGCAGTGAAGGTGAAAATGTCTTTAATTTTTCTTGTTTTTACAATCATTTAAATTGAAAAAAATTCTGATTTGTTTTTAAATAACTGAAAAAATAAATAATTTCTAGTTTTATAATTTAAAGGTTTGGATTTCAAAGAAATTATTCAAATTCTTTAAATGATAATACTTTTTAATTTGATTTAATTGAAGGGTGATATTATTTTCTAACTAATTGTTAAAATATATTCTTTAAGGAACCTGTTGAGACAATCAGTACGCCAAAAGTGCAAGAAGATATGTCGAATTGTTCGGAACAAACGCAGAAACAAAGCGGGCAAAAAAAATCACGCCTGGCTGCAAATTTTGGCAAAATAACAAGTTCTCAATAAAATAAAGGAACCGGTAACAAATGTAAAGATGTCCCTTAATCTAAGTAAATTTTTACTTGACAAAATCCTTACATTGAATTAAAAAGGAACAAGAATTCTCTTCAGTGAATGTAAAAATTAAAATATAACAGTTTCAAAACAAGTCAGACATATATTTAAATATATATATTTATATATATGTATAACAAGACTGAAGGAGCAAGTAATTAGTTTTAAGACCATTCCTTTTTCAATCGAACGCCAATTTTATTCTACATCGTAAATAATGTTGCAAGAATCATTATATATCTTTTACTGATATTTTATTTTGATTATTCATCTTGTATTAAATATACAATTTTCAATAAATAATGTTAATGCATATACATATTTACATATTTTGGACAAAGTTAGTTTTAATGTTACAAATTAGTATATTTTTAAAAAGTAATTATTGTCAATGTATTATAAACATAGAATGGACTTAGGGTATTAAGAATTCGGTATTTTTATCAACATCAATCAATTTTTATCGATCAACTTTTATATTTATAATATGGTTTTGTTATAGTTATAACAATCTTTTCTAATTCGTGGTCCTTTAACTATCGAGGAACAGCATGGTTTTATGAAAAGGAAATCAACATCCATCAATTTGTTCAATTCAATGAATTTCCTAGTATTTAGTATTTCTAGATCTCTTTTTAGTAACTGCGAAAAGAAGCTTCAGGGGAATGCAATTTACACCGATTTTGTTAAAGCAAACAGTAAACCATGCTGTTCTGCTGCAAAAACTTTCTGACATTGGTGTTACTGTTTTCTAAATTAAATAAATTGAATTAAATCAAATCTAATGAAATATAATAAATGATAATTAATTACAAAAATTGCATTAATAAATATTTAATTTTTAGAATTAAGAAACTGGAAAGTTGAATCAAACGACACATGTGTTTTTATTTAATATGAAAGCAATGATATAAATTTTACATCAAGTAATTTTGCTGTTACAGAACATAATTATGCAAAAATTTAATTATATATAATACCGTCTTCCTCGCGACGACAATCTTCATTCACTTTTGTGTTTTCACTTGCATTCCTTTATTCAAATGGCGGATTTTTAATTCGTTTTTAATAAAGTCCGAAGATCTTCTTGGGAACCATAGTCTCTCATCGGTTGTCGAGGAAAAAGTCATGGTTAGAAAACCATAGCTAAAAATAATTTTATTTTTATAAATAATTGCATAAACAAACTTTATTAAAAATGTTCTGTTAACCTGTTAGGAAATTTCGAAAATGTAAAAAGGAAGAATTTTGTCTTATTTGAAACAAATTTACTTTGCCAAATTAAAAGTTAAATTGAAATTGAGTTTCAATATGTTATATTTCGTACAACTAGTAAAACGATAGATATATTTCCCATTTAATAAAAATATATTTCTAATTCTGAATAATATATTTGAATTTTATATAATTATAGTATTAGTATTAGAATTAAATTAAAATTAAATGTGGAAAATAATTTTTTTAAAAATTAATGTTCAATTCACTGTTAGGAGTAGGATTGCGGACGATTTTGAAAAATTCAATTTAAAACCTTAACGATTTCAAATTAGATAAATTTTAAACTTTTTAAAATTGTTCACTTTTTAAAAAGTATCACAAATATTTTTATCGTAGATATTTGAGAAAATTTACACCATGTTTACGCTAGGAGGTTCATAGTTATAAAGATCTTGCGGTTTCAAAAACTTTTTCTTCTCGATGAGCTTGACGTAATCTTCTGGAGGTTCTATATCTTGCAAGTTTTCGTGTCTCGCGTAAAATTTTCCACTTAAAGATTCGAGTTTGGACGGAGGCGCGTAATTTGTATAAAGTTGAATATTTTGATTCTCTCTTTCGATTCGTTCAGTGTAGAAACGTAATTTTGCTACGTTTATCATTGTAAAAAAATAAACAAATGAAAAAAGAAATATTTTGAAAATAATTTTTTCTTTATTGACAGAGTCAGGATTATGTACTTTTTATATAAACATGATTTTATGTAAATCTAACTCCTCATTGAGCTAGTGTTTATGTAAATTATTTACATCGATAAAATGAAAAACTTAATTTTTCAGTAGGATTTTTTTCAATCTCAGTATTCAATCTCATCAGTATTATGAAGTAAGATTTATGAAATATGATGCGTATTATGCATGCTTACATATCATTAATAAAATATTTTAATTTTATTATACCTATTAGTATGAGATAAGGGGTTAATATAAATACTGTTAGTTACAATATTCGAATACATTTCGGGTTTCATCCTTCTTGGCATATTATCAGTAACTGTACTGTATGCACATACAATGAATAAAGTTATAATTCTGTTTGGACTTTTCTCAATTGGTCTTGGTGGTCAAGTTGAAGTTGATAAGTGCCTCTACTGTAAGTTATCAATTTTTATTACATTTCTCTTATTTTAAAATAAATACCTTTTGCACGAATTTTGTCATCAAAAAAAGAAATGTATAAATGACTATTTTTATTTGGTACAGTGAAGATACCTTATAAGTAGTAAATATTACTATAATATTGTAGCAATATTTTTAAATATTTATACAACGAATATCCACAATTATTATTGTCAGTAATATTAGAGTAATATTCATGGTACAATAATTAAAATTGTTAAAGAAACTTTTCCTACAATTATGGGGAATTGATCCCGAGCCTCTCAAGTACAAGTCAAACATCTTGCCTTCGAGATAGCATTCATAGATGGCGTTGTAGCTCGGAGGTAAGATGTTGGACTCGTACTTGAGAGGCTCGGGATCGATTCCTAGAGATATACGATTTTTTTCTATATAATATAAATATTTTAAAAAATTGTTTTAAATTTCATGATATTACTCTAATATTTATGAATATTTTACTATAATATTATTTAATAATCATAAATATTCACTGCTTATAGGGATTTTACATATAGAAATATAGATGTGATATATAGAAACATAATATTTCTATTGTAAATTATATATATATATATATGTTTAAAATATTTTTGTCTCAGAGATTATAAATAATAATTTTTAAATTGACCATTTTGACAGATCCTGGAATAATAACTTATGGAACATCGCCTAAATCATTTTCCGTGGATGGGTGCGATAAATCACCATGTTCGTTGTCAGTTGGATCCGAATTAAAGTACCAATATACATTTACACCTTCCTTTGAAATAACGCAACCGATATTTATTGTCGGAAATACATCAAAAATTGGCTTCTTTGTTGAACAGTCAGAAAGTAGATTGCAGGATGTTGAAGGATTTGATTCGGTTACATTTGCCAATGGTACAGCGCTTGGCGGAGCAAAATCACTTTTACCAAAGGTCGATTATACGTTTCACGGCACATACATAAGAGAAGACAGAGGATCACTTGTACGTTATTTATATCATCTTAAATTTAATTTTAATTCAAAAAAAATATTTATTACATTAAAACATTAATCATGCTCGTATTAATTGCATTCAATTTTCTTAATAACAGGGTCCATTAACAAAACCATCTTTGCTATTTACATTTTGGGATAAAAGACGTTCCCATTACAGACAGAACGTATGCTTTTATCTAAAAATCAAAGAACTATCTTTTCTCGAAGCGGTGTGGACTATATTGACTAAAGGTTAATTAAATATTTAAAAAAAACATATTTATTATTTGCTGTAAAATAAAATAAAATTTATAAACGTCAAAGTATTTAAATTAAATGAACCCGATTAAATAACCATGTACACTCCTTAGATTTAAAAAAAATGTTCTTTCACAAATTTATAAATTAGAAAAATAGTTAAAATAGTTGTTAAAATAGAGTAAAATAGTTGTTTTAATTACGAACTAATTGATCGATTATTCAATTTGCGCATGAGAGTTTTGTTAGATTTTTATAAAAATATAAACCTATATCCATGTTTTAATTTTATTATAAAACACACGTCTATTTCATATTCTGCAATTCAAACATGCCGCCATTATTTATTTTTATGTTGCTTGTATTGGCACAACACCGATTTCATTATCAGACAACTTCAGGGTTTCGTAAACTGCAGTACCCAACACTGTAATGTTTACATGATATTTGACAAAAACAAAATACGTGAAATTATTTTCAATATCAACGAAAAATTGAAATGTCATCGACAACTCTGTACAAAGAAAAAAATTGGCACTGCAGTACGATTTACCAATACTAAAGCAATACTAAAGCAAATCTACTTTTACTAAAGTAAATGCTGACATTCTTCATAATGCACGTACTCATTTTTGTGCCTAAAATGCTCTGCCAGGAAGACCCCGGTTACTTGTTCGGCACTTTTGTCCACGACAAAGTGAATGACATTCAAAAATTCTACATTATTGGTACGGTTCATGAAAATCTGCTCCGTTCTAACAAAACCACTAACAATGTGATTGGCTTTTATTTTGGTGCGGAAAAGAGGCTGGATTTCTCCAACGTCCAGCTCTCCAACTGGTTCAACTTGTGCCTGAAAATGAAAAACGGTTGCCCCAAATATTGCTTGCAAAACGTTTACGTAGACAATCAAATAGTGCCACCTGACTGCACCGTCATACTCGTGATTTACGACCAAAACTCAATGAAAAAAGCAGAGCTCGCTCGTAACGTCATTCCCGGTGAGCATTTTTCCAAGTTAAAAGAGATCCTAGAATACAAAGACTTGCATTACGAGGGAGAGAGCAAGTCGAGATGGCAAAATTTTTACGAAACCGTGTTGATGTATTTAATGTTTTCGATTCTTTATCCGGTGCTAGTTTGCTGCAGGGCGATGAATTGTCTGACCAGGGTGTCCAAGTACTCGACTCTGCTCACGCATTTAACCTCCTGGTTCGAGAACCTCAAGTGGATGTCTAGCACGGTCATAGAGAGCAAAAGATTCTCGCTAAAAACTGGTAACCTGTTACTGGCAGTGATTTTCGACATCATTTTGGGCATTTTTGTACTGAAATTAATTTTGTACAATATCAAGGATAAGCCGCCATCTATTTTACTGCTGGAAAATGCAGAAGTATATATTGCGATTTATTTTGTTTAATAATTTATGTGATTTTTGTATGTATTTTCTTTTATGGTTTCAGCAGAAATTGTAAACAGTTGTTTGACTTGTCTAAATTGTATTAATTCAGAAAGATAATACGATTTCTATTAGCTGTTATAATATGATTATAATTGTAAATTGGTTATCTGATAATATTATTATTTCAGTATTGATTTATTATTAAAATTATGATTGCCGCACATTAATAATTTAATTAATATCTATGTAGAAAATTATTCTGCTGTAATAAACAGAAAATTTTCCACTTTTTAAGAATTTCCACATGAAAATTTGTCGATACTCTATTTTTAAAATAATTAAAACAAAAGTGTACTTTCATTTTTTTTAATTTTGAAAGTTATTACAGAAAGTTGTCAATTCTCTACAAAGACTGATTAATTGGTTGATGGGTTCTCCAGCCGGATTGAAACTAAACCATTCTTTCAACAGTATACTTGGAAAATTCTTCCTTTATCACATTCACTTATGGTGGACTTTTTTAAAAGTGATTAAACCGGTCATGGAGTTTGCATTTGAGATTTTGTTATTAATTGGAAGTCTTGGTATCAGCTTTCAGATTTCCATAATCGTTGATCTTTTAGCTCTGATAAGCTTCCACGTTTACTGCATTTATGTCTATGCTGCTCGGTAAAATAACTTTTATGAATTTTAATGCAGTCAAATTTGGATAAGTGAGAATTCAAGACGCTACATATTTTTTTCACTAAAAGACATTAAAATAATAAAAAATTAATAACTAATAATTAAAAAAAATAATCTATTATTATTGATATTGAACTCTTTCGAAAGATCTTTATACATTTTGACGTTGTAAAATTCATGTGTCACTTTTAGTTTTTCACTTATCGATAAAGATTGCTCTTATTTCTTTCATAATGTTAAAGTAATCTCTGACTGACTGAAAAAAATTACTTAAAAATTATAATTAATTTAGCAAATAAAATGTATTTATCATAACGTAACTGAAAAATGATTTTTCAAATTTCAATTCATTGGGAAATATCAAAATCTTCTTTTCAGACTATTCAATATTCAACTGAGGGGACTCATTGCGTTATTTCGACTATTTTTAGGAAAGAAAAAGAACCCCTTGCGTAACAGAGTGGATTCTTGCCAATATCAGCCGAATCAGCTTTTTATAGGGACACTCTTTTTTACTATTTTACTATTTTTGATGCCAACTACATGGGTTTATTATATAGTATTTACGACGGTATTTCCTATTCTGAGATTAAATTTAATTTAACCAATTGCAATTAGAAAGACACGTTTTATTTAAATTATTTCTTTACAGCTCCGTGTTATTATAATTGGATTAAGCGGGTTTCTCAGAAGATTGCGATTTTATATACAAGCCATACCCATTTATTCATTTTTCCATTGGATTTTTCATAGTCACTGTGTAAAAGGTTACTATTAATTTATTAGTTTATAAATTCAAGTTATTCGATCACAATGTTTCTATATAATATTGCATCATATCATTTTCATTTAAGTTAATTGTTTGTTTCAGGCGCGCATAACATAGATATTTGTTCAGAAAGCGAGGAGGGTCCAATTATGCTTTCAAGTCAAATGGTAACTCTGTCTTGGAGTGAAACCTACAAACGTTGCATTCCGGATCCAATCACGGCTTGTTCGTCCGTAAAATGGAGCACAATCGTTAAAAATATTTATTGGGGTGAACTGCTTTATCCCCTATAAAATTAAATTTTACATGTGACGATTCGTTTACATGAATTTACGTAACTGAACAGAAAATATTGTTTAGTCAGGAAAAGTGCAATTTCATAAAAGAAATTTATCGTAATAGTTTTTTTTATTTTATATTTATATTTTATATTTATATAATGTAAGGGAATGTAAATAATATTTAAAATATTATTAATAATGTTTTGACGTCTGTGTTGTACTGGAATTTTGAACAATTAACGACCCTTAGCCAGACTAGTTTTTGTCTAAAAGTCATTTATTTGCTATGAAACTTGAAAATAACCCGTGAACCGGATAAAATTCGTTACAGTTTCAAAAATTTTGACAGAAATAATTCTGAAAATGACGTCAATTAAGATCGAAATGCCAACAATTTGCTAAATAAATGTCTTTTAGACAAAAACCAGTCTGGTTGAATGTAGTTAAATATTCCAAATATTTAAAATATATATCCATATATCAATTTCCAATTCAATATAATCTAAAGAACTAAACAAACGACTATAATAATTTCATACAATATAATTGCATTGCAAATATCGAGTTCAATTGATTTATCATTTTTATGATAAAATATTAGATCTGATGCAATGGGATTGATGTTTTTTAAAAATAAAATATTATTTTTCTGTTACTGGATTAATTAATTAAATTAATTAATGAATTAATTATAATTAAAGTTAAAATTCATTCACTGTATTGAAACGAATACTATTCCTAAAAATACGCATTTGTTAAGAGTGACGGATCTTAGATTTTTCTTCATTCTTAATTTTATATTTCTCTGAAAAGATAATAGAACTTATAAATCTCCTTTCCCAAAAAATTTAAAAGGTCGAATATAATTTTTTGAGTTTTTTTCAAGTGCATGTTATCCGTCAATTTAGTTTTGTTTTAATATTACAATGAACATAATTTATATAAATTCATATTTAGTCTCATATTTAATCGTATAAAAAAATGTATACTTATCAGTCAAAAATTGTTCAACTTCAACCGTAAATAACAAAAAAAAAACTATGGCTTAAACAAAACAAATTTTGTCGGTTTCTGTGTTTTATTCTACATGATTATGCAAAAAAATTTAGGGTGAGCATTTTCGTGTTGCACAGTGTTATTAGAAAATAGTTAGAGCTTCTTAATCAATGCTGAAAAATACTATATTAAATAATTAGTTGAAGTAATATAGTTTTTGACATGTTTTCTGCAGTTTCAAAAATAATATTTTCAAAATTAATAACACTATATTTAATAATTAAACTATATACATTTATTATTTCTAATAAGCCAACATTATTAACAAATATTTAGTATTAATAACAACCCAAAAATGACTACAACATTATTTAATATTAAATAATATTCAAATTGAAGCTAAACTGATGGACTTATTCTAAATTTATGGTAATTGGTTGAATATATATTTTCATTTAAAATAAAATAAAAAAATGATGCAATTTATTTAAATTTATTATACACATATATAATTGTTAGTTTTCTTTTAACAACAATCGTTTACGTTTAGGTTGAATTATTCTTTTAGAAAATTCTAATTACAATTTTGGATGTGGTCTCATGATTCGATCAAATTCTTTCGAGTCTACATTTTTAAAGTAAAAACTCAGATCTCTATCAAATATTTCGTCGATATCATTTTCTTCTCTTAAAATGAAAAAGTATATCATAAATGTAGCCATGCTGAGGGAAATGACTATTCCTTGGCATTCCGGTATATTCCTTTCATAGTCGGGATTTCTGGTCTGCTCTGCTTTCCAATCGGCTGCTGGGGAATTCATGTATGAATATGGTTTATCAAATTCATCTTCTTTTTTTTCATTCTCTGACTTCTGCGTTCTTAATATTTTAGATGTCATGTAGTGCCTGTGAATAAAAATATTAATGTTTTTATATGTTTATTATATATATATCTCGTGAAATACACATCGGAAAGAGAAATAAAATAATATATATCTAATATTTTTAAAAAATTATCCAATGACACTCAACTCGAGCCTCTACTTCACCCCTGCGAGTTGAGGAGGAAACTTTAAATTTTTAAATGGGAAAATGGCATTTTTACGATTATAGCGCCATTTATCAAGAATAAAAAAAATGTTTCAATATGTATTTTTTTATTTCTCTTTCCGATGTGTATTTATTGTATTTATTTATATTTATTGCGAGATATTTGACCGTTTCCAGACATTTGCAGAACTCTGTATATATCAAAAACACTTTTATATCTCTTATTTACGCAAAAATAATATTTTAGATAAAAACATTGATTTATATATAATGTTAAGGAAGTATCTATTTGCCCGTTAAATCGGGATACAGGAAAACGGAGCAGAAACGGGAAAAAAGCAGAAAGTTGAAATAAATCCGATAAAACACAAAATATTTTGATAAATAAAACGGGAAACTCAAGAAATAAATTTAGAGAACGTAATCTAAATTGACTAAATGAAATGAAATTGTTTATTTTTGCTTTATTTATGTAATTTTTAAGTAAATATAAAATTAAATAATTAAAAGTAGTTATTACAATTTCATTTTGCCAAATAACATGCTATAAGCTAATAATTTAATAATAATAATTTCTTCATTAGTTTTGTTAGATGTTTAAAAAATATAAATCTAACATAATTATAATGTATTTTGAGTGCACTTAACGTACTGAGACTGTCTGAAGAATTTTACATGATATTTGTGTTAATGGAGAGGTTATGTGTACATATGTTAATACACAATGATTGAGATTGTAATGATTTACATTAATTTCTTAAAAATAATAATTAAATCAAGAAAATTGTAAATGCAAAACTCACCGATTAATAGTTTTTAAAGAAATTTCTCTTCTTATGATACTTAACCTGTTCAAGGCTGCTCTTGACATCATAGACATTGCGTATACGATCAAACAAAACAAGCTAAACTATACGTGAACTGAAAATCGAAATAATTTCCTTTCAATTTCAAAAATTGCAACAGTTGATACCTCAATATCACACATTTTGCAATATTATAACATCCTGCATATATCTTACCTTCCGGAGATGATTCAGATCTGTAACAAACACCCACAAATTAGAAATTCATAATCACAATATCACAAGCATTAACAAAAAAGTGTAGTAGAAAACTAACAGGCGCAATTCTAGCTGAAATCCAAAAATATCAAAATAACCCAACAACCGGAATGGTCCGAGCAGTCTGAGAAATAACTAGAAATAACAAATAACTTGTATCATTTACTACATATGTGCGCATGCGCCGTTTTGACTTTAAAATGTAAGACGAAAGAATCAGATTAGAATTTGAATTAATAAACAATAATAAGTTATTTGGTAAAGTTTATTTTGCGATGCTTCGGCAGTTTGAGTACATTTTATTAAACAAATATATTATTAATACAAATCTCTGTTATAGGAAAAAGTAGTACAAAGTTTTTTGAACGCTATCGTAGTATTAATTATAATATTCTCAGAATATATGGAGAATGATCGCAAAATTATTGTCAGCATATCGAGCTCATTTATATTATGAGCCCTTCGTTAATATTATTTTTGTATTTATTGAAAATAAATTATAATTTAAGTTTAAGTAAAGTCCCACTCCAGCCAACAAATACTTCCGATGACGACTACGCGATGGCGCAGCAGCTAACACATTTTTTTTGTGTTAGGTGTTTGATTAAATTTTCAAATAATTCAAATGAATAATAGAAGAATAGAACTTAGAAGTTGTCGAAATGTTTAGTCGTACGGAGAAAGAGAATAGGACTGGTAATCGGGACTTTCTACGAAATCGGACAACTACGAAGCGAGCATTGTTAAATCGACCGACGATGGACTCGAAATCGAAAACCGGTACTTTGAAAAAGACGTTGCCCTCGGCCGCGAAAACTGCAACTGTCAGTTCGGAGCTGAGGAAGAAGCCCTTGGGTAAACAAAATGAGTTGCGCTCGGATGCAAATTCAAAAAGCGGGACCATTAACTTGGTTAAGCCGAAAAACACTTTATCTATTGAAAGAAAAGGAACTAGCTTAAAGGACAAACTGGATTCGAACATCAAGAAAAAGGGGGAATACAAGAAAAAAATAAAAGAGGTTTTTTTTAAATTATTTAAATTTTATTTTTGCATTTTTAACGAAAATAAATCATTTAAATTAATTCAATGACACAGGAAAATAATCCTTTGAAACATGGAGCACGAACAATTATTTATTTTTGAAATTTGTGTTAATATTATGAATTAAAAATTACATTTTATATTTTACTTCTAAATTATAGTGATAAATTTTATTTATTATATCAGAATTAAAATTATTCTATAAAATTCATTCTGTTACTTTAATGTTTCATGATATTTCTTACATTATAAATGTTACAGTTGATAATAATATAAAAAATATTAAAAATATTGTTTTATGAAAACAGTTGTTTATTTTCCTTCTCATATAAAAAATTACATTACAAAAATCATTAATCTCAATTTATTCCAGGTTGACGCTCAAATTAAAGAAGCCGAAACAGAAATAGCAACTTTAAGTGCGAGTACAACGAAGGAAAGATTTGAAAAGGCTACAAAGACATTTGAAAATGATATGAAGATGTTTGAGGAGTTGAGCAAAAAATTTGAGAATATAGAAGCAGAATACAATGTCGTTGTTTCAGAAATTACAAAATATAATAAGAAAATTGAGAAGGATGACCAGGAAATTCAAAATTTGCAAAACAGCATCATGGTTAATGAAAAAAAGAGGAATGCTATCAACTCAAAATTTGAAATTTTGAAACCAAAGTCTCAGCGATACAAAGAAATCCTTGAAGATTTAACGAATGAAATTCAGAATCAGCAGGAAATTACGAACGGAGTTTTCGAAGATATTAAAAATTTACAAAATGACATTTATGGAATGAAAGGCAATATGGAACTGTCGCGTATACTCAGGCCCAAGCTCACG
>JABFPK010001185.1:0-12366 GCA_022817445.1 Habroteleia sp. ZL-2020
CTCTCACGCAATACAATGTTTAATTCCATCAATTAATTTCCAATAAATCAAAATCAGGGTAATATTACTCAAAAATTACCAACTGCATCGCAATCTATAAAATTAACATACATCAGCTGAACGCAATTCGTCCGTGTTGATTGCGTAATGCTAAATATCCTGGTAGATTAAACGTCTAACGTGAAAGGGGAGGACTCGTAAGTGCACCTGAGAGAGAAAGTTGCAACGCGAGTGAGCGAGACGAAGCACGTCTTGTCGTTACATCATACTCGTCGGGGATGATGCATCAGCTTCTGCGGTCGACCGATTCCCGGACCTGCGACGTACAGTTCCACGCTCACCACGTGACTTTGACACATTCATACGGAACATCGCTTCCCGCGACGCCTGTTACTCCCCAAAGAGATTCCCCTTTCGCTCATCCGATGGCGCTGCTTACTTGATAGCTTACTTCACTTAGTTCGGATGCGAACCCATTTATTGATTAAAATAGGAAAATAATAAACTTCTACGTTATCGAAAGAAGGAAAAGTAAATGTACCAAAAAAGAAATTATTTACAAACAACTATTTTTTAACACACATACACACAAACTAAAATAAAAAATAAAATAAGAAGCTCAAAATATCTGAGTTCTCTGTTCAAATTTTTTTTATCGATCATTGATTTTTATTGTCTTTTTTATTATATTTTTTAATTATTGTTCACAAATTTTGAAAATAAATTTGATAAGAATGTAATTAAAAATTAAAGAGACAAATACAATGACTTATTACAATGATGGAATTTTTAAACTCGATATAAACTAAGAAAATATCAATTTTATAAATTTATAAGTAGCTGATTGAACCATCACATGTAATTAAATACTGCCAACAACGTGAGGTAGTTGTCTTAACTACACGACATTTTTTTCAATACTATACGCGACTATTGATTCTACAGTAACGGAATTGATTGAACCAATTTTTTTTTATTTTCTATTGAAATACCATTTGGTATAACGATAAAATTGATTTATTTTAAATAAAAATTATAGTTGTTATTTCGACAAATATTTTTTCTGTGTAAATTACAAAATGCATAATTACTTTGGCTGAAATAATTAATATAATAACTTGATATTTGACGCAGAAATAAATGAGTCGCTGAATCGTACGACTGAATCGGATTAGCTGCACGACTCGGTTGTAATGCGATATTCGGTAATGATAGAACCGATAGAACGTAGCTTCGCCCTCGCCTATGAATTATTAGAGATCCGTCACGAGAACAAACAATCCAAAAACCGGTTCGCCAACTGCGCTCCCATTGAGAACCACTGACTTGTCGGATACACGATTCAATCCTCTCGGTTTCATATAAAACGTTGTTTGGAAGCTACGTTTTATCCAATTCGCTCTTTATATATATTCTTAAAATGGTATTTTGAATTTACGAAATGAGCATTGTCTAATATATTCCAAAGGTCCACATTCATGTAATGAAAATACCACTCTGTATTATTTGTAATTTATCAATTAAACTATATTATTTATACTTTGAAATTTCTTCATGCTTACAGATTAAACATTTCAAATTAAAAATATGCATCAATACCCATAGATTTAATTAAATTCAGTGTTACACATGGGTCATTTTAATTCATCGCATTAAAAATTTAATGATCCAGAACTCTTTATCATTTTGTGTTATTTCTTATTATAAAATAAAATTACATGAAACTACTTCGTATTAATAATGAATTTATAAACAGTTTAAATTATTTGACGGAATAAATCGTTGAATATTTGTTATAGTTTCATTTGAGTTCCTTATAAAGAATGTCATAATTATTAAATATTAATTACAATATTAATTTCTAATTAGCTCGAATGGAGATTATAAACTTGAAACATTAAAATCGTGCATGCTCAAAGATTAATATAAATGATACAGAGGCTGTAAACTTTCAGGGGAAGAAAGTAATCTTAGATTGAATGGTTCGTTCTCGAAAGTTGTAATACAATCCGATCGCGTGCGTTTTCAATTTTGATACCAAGAGTTGTTGTGCTCCGTTGCGGTCGTAAAGTGTCCAGCCGCTTATTAACTTACCGTAGCACGATAGGAAATTGAGGTTTACAGTTGTATTTTTGTGGCTGCAACAAACCGTTGATCTGACCTAATCTTTGTAAAAAGTCAAGATTCGACAAATCGAGTCAATACTCGGTCTTATTTACTTATACCATTTTTGATAATTTAATAACAACAATTAAATTTCTCATTTTAGAGTATCCTTCGGCTCGAGTAAGGGATCGATGGTTGAAACTTTGGTATACGAAACGCCAGTTCAGGAAGAACCGGAAATTAATCACTTTCTGGATCATAATGGGCGACTACCCGCTCCTATGATTCCGGTTCCGGACACCGAGTAAGTATCGAAAATAATGAATGCGAGCCGTCTGTCTTAATCTACGAATTAATCGAAACAGTGATTGCAAGTGTACTGCAAAACTAATTTATTCAATCAAATAATTTTCTGCATAAACTGCAATTTTTATATTTTTAAATGCTTTTTTACAATTTGTGTCGAAACTATTTTATTTATTTCTATTGTAATTGAACATTTCAAAAATATTTAATTCCAATTATATACGCTATTTCTGTCGTAATTACAAACAATTGGCAAAAACGGAAAGAAAATTCCACCAATGCTTGACATGCATTAAAATTAATTCAGTTTTTCGTCTCTCTATATACTCTTCAATGTCGAATCAAGATTGATCAGGATTCCTTTACAGAACCTGCTCAAGACTTTCTGATCCAGTTTTCCTGACTACAACCTAATTAACATGTTTTTATTCAGGAATTAAATTTGATTACATAATTTAATTTAATTATTGCATTATTGAATTAATTGAATTAGCTATTTTAATTCAGTAATACCTCTTAAACGCTTTAATTTAAAAATGAATTGTAGAATTCGTTTGTAAATAAATAAATTGTTATATTAAAAATGCACGATTTTATTGTTAAAGTATAGTCATAAAATTACGTGAACTTTTAAAATGAATGATCTGACAATTCAAAAACGATTACTATTCATCCGCGACTCAAATTGGTACTTCCGTTTTTATCAAATCCCCACTTCTACATCCTTTTTTATGAAATGCAACGCGAACAAAGTCAACGTCGATTTTCGACTTACTTTGTGCATTTCTGGCAGTCGATCCCTACCAACAGTAAAGATTATTATCGCTATGGACACACTAAGCCAAAACAGGATACAACTTATGATTGCTTTAGCAATCAGTCTGACGAGCCTAATTGATCAAGCAGGGCGGGGAAGGACTTGACGCATCCAAACAATTTGTTCGCTTAGGTTTTAAATTCAGTTTTGCCTGATGCCTCCATTCGAATTAACTGAAATGATCCATTCCATTGAAAAAGTTAAGCTTTGCCTACCGTATTTGAACGCTTCCCTCCTGATATAAAAAAGGGAAATAAATTTAAGTCGGAGAAAAAGTTTGCTGTGTGATAAAGTCGGTTTAATCTGCACTTACGAAGCGATATACTACTCCGCGTTTTAATTAAGACTTATAAAAAAATTAAAAACTGAAATTTATTTTGCGGTCGAAAGTAGGACAGTCGCAAAAATAATTACGCCTCTTATTATACATGCACGGCAATTTCTGCAATAAATCGGACTTTTTCTAATCTTATCAAAAACACCGCCGCTAACTAATCGTATAAAAATCTGTCAATCCGTGCGAGCGCTATTTGTTTAATAACTTGAGATAGAAAACTTCGAGGAATATCGCTGCAATAATACGTTATCGGCGTCCGCTTTTCAGATGCAAGCTTGGCAAAGTTCGTTCCTTATATACGTTATCTCGCGATTTTTCAAGCAATTATATTACTTTCACTAATTACAAAGATAACGGTCCCGTTTCCTCTGCAAATTTTTTTAAAAATCTTTACGTGTTTATTTTAAAAATAAAATAGTTTGGGTAAAATTGATCAAGAATTTGTTTAAAATTCCATTATAAATAAAGGTTTTCAGTATATAAATTCCAAGTGTAATCAGCTATTGTACACATACAAGATAAAATACCTGGTATATAATAACTCAGAGTTAAAATTAAAATAGCTATATTGCTACAATTATTTATTAATTATAAATCACGGAAACCAATTATAAAATTCCACAAAAATGCACAATTCATAAAGTTTTAACTTTGCTATTACATAATGCAAACGATTGTTTTTTATTTTAAAAGTCGTAAAGTGTTAAAATTATCCAACGCTTTACGACATATTCTTTACAATTTTGTCTAGTTACCGGATTTTACTCGATAAATTTGATTCTTTAAAATAACGTAACAGTAGAGATTATATGTTCCTCTAACGTATATGTACCTCACTATTTTATTATGTTCTACAGTTTGGACCAAAATTATGAAAATTTTTACGTAACAGAAATTTCATACGAGTAAATTACACTTTTTACTTTATATACTTTAACACTTTTCAATAAATTCCCTCTATCTAATGTATCTTTTGAATATTTATGCCAACTTTCAGTTGCTCAAATAGTGTTAAAAACATTGCGACAATATGAAAATAGTTTGGAATAAAGATTTATTCTTCAACAATATACGTATAACTTTTTTCATTTCTATTATTAAAAAATTGTTTTTTCAATGTAGTACATAGACAAGTACAGACAACGGTGTTTATGATGCCAATTTCAGAAATAAATAACAAATGTTCAAAATGAAAATCTATTTGTTTGTATAGCAAATTGCTTCTTAAAAATAATTGTTTACTATATTTGCGTAAACACTCCATGCATTTAGTACGTTTATACTTTCTACAATATTATTAGAACGATTCTTTTATTATAACGTTCTGTTAAACCAGTTAACCTTTCTTAATAGTATTTCCTCACAATTCATCTATCCATGATTCATTCAAAACCTGTTTATATATTTTTATATTAGAATTACTAACTTAGTTCATAATTATAATATATAATTTACCGCTGAAAACTGTTTGTATTTGAAATTGTTTTTTACTGAAAGATGTGTCACTTAAATAAATTATTTATCCTGGTTTTACGATTACAACCATATTTTTAAACCAATTAACATATCATCACGTAATTCTGAACAATTGTAGATAACAAGATTTGTATTTGTTGACTGATAATAATCTGCCAATTTCCGTGAAGATAACATGATGGGAACGATGTTGAAATGAAAACCATGTAATGTACGTAATGCAACATATTATATGCCAGGCGAAATAAAATTATTTATTTCGCGCAAATTGTGCCCATTTATGCAGAATTAATTATAACTGTAAAATTGATTCATTTCCAAACATTTTGGAAAATAATAATCAAATATTAACACACTTAAATCTAGTTTATTTAATATTAATGAAAATAAAAATGCTAATTAAGATAATGATCTTAATCCAAGATAATTAATTATAATTAATTAATATTTATTAAGTATTGTAAATAATACGTTAAACTAATTGAAAAAAATGTTAGCAATGAAATATCGGTTTAATAAAATAACTTAATTGTGGTCTAAATCAAATAAAGATAAACTAATCTCAAAGTGTTAGAATTAAAGTTGTTATTCTTATAGTGTCGGTAGACAAGCGTTTCAAGTAATTTATTTTGAAATATTAAATACACCGAACGCAAACAGGTTTTTGAATCCCATTACATCCCATTTAGAATGCAATAAACAAACTGGCTTTGTCTGCAGCTTAAGTAACAACGAATATTTATTAATATTCGTATAAAAATCTAATCAAAACTGTCAATTTCTAAACAGATTCATTTGTTTCATAAAAGATTTATATAGCAAATTACACGATATTATCAGCAATATCTTCTATCTACGAAGAATCGAAAATTTAATGATATGTGCATTTAGTGTAACCTTTTCGAAAAGTGCTAAGGCGTTTTGAAAAGTTAGTAATTCTTTTGTTATATGTATAAAATTATTTTAAATTGTGTATTTTATATAAATGCTTGTTTTGAATAACAGTAACTTGCAAATTGTGTAACTAGATTAATTTGATATTTTGAACAATTGCATATGACATGAATTTCGTACAGATGCAATTAATGTGAAAAAAAGACAAACGCGTTTTTTAGTCAAATGTTTTATTTGTAATTGTTGTAAACTTCATGCAAATACTACACTTCCGTTTTCATTTTAATAAATTTATTCTCTTAAATCGTGGTAAATAGTTAGTCAGTAATTTCTAGTACAATCATTATGTATTATTCCAATTTATATTTCCTGGAGGTCGAAATCAATAAGATCTTCGTTATTGCATTTGAAATACTATGGTTGAATATTAATTCAACTAATATTAGACGATGAATTTAAATTTGAATATTGCCATGAAGAATTTCGATGAGGTACAATAGATTTTAACATTAACTGTCTTAAACTAAAATCTATTGTCAATTTCATAATTCATTAATTAATTCAATTTTTACCAGGATATCGGTAAATTAATAACGATCTAAATAAGCAAAATTATATTAACATTCACTACAGTAATAATTTTAAATTATTTATTAAATTAAATTAATTTTAAATTGTAGCTATAAATTTGACAATGTTATTTTCTAATAAAAACTGTATATTATTTCCTAACGGAACATATAGTGTTTATGCATAAGTTGAAAATTTCTATAGTCATCCTGTGATCAAAAATGAATCAGTTTTTCTGATTTCCAACATTAAATGATGCTCTAATCAGGATTTCCGGTAAGAGCCCGATCAAGATTTCCTGGCTGAAACCTCATTTCCATTTTCTAGTAAAAAAAGGAAATCTAGTCGACTAATTATGTACTAAAAGAATTGGGCGTTCGGTTGACCACGTGTTCTTAAAGTTTGCGTAAGCCGAAGACCCTTTGACCCAGAGGTCATTGCAGAGGTCATAACACCAGGTTTGCTTTCTTCAAAGAAACAATCTCATCCAGGCGGGGGAATCGAGCGGCGACCCACAGGATATCAATCTCGTTGTACACCCCTGTGCTCCGAAAGAGGGACTTCGGATAAAGTCGGCCAAACTCGGCCGGCACGGAGCCGAAGCGAAGCCGGGCGTGTGTGGTGTTGCTCCGGTGAGAAGGGTGGAGGAGTCGCGAGTCTACGACGACTGTACGTACGCGTCTCGCTCGCGCTCGACAGCTTTTTAGTCGAAGTTGAGTCAGCCGCGTCCGACACGGTTTCACGCCGTCGCCTTTGACGTTCCGTGCAACGTGCTTCCTCCCGTCCAAGTCCTCCCTGCCCCGCGCACATTTCCACGTCTTTCCGGAGTGAACCGCGACTTTTCCCCACCTTTTCTGTCAGGTCTACATTTGGCGAAGACGCGGTTTGAGTACACGGCCTATCCGCTAAAGGTAACTTGTACATTTTGGCGCCAACGTCCAACTCTGAGCCACACTCGAAAAACCCTGAGTCGTGCTGGCTAAGTTCTGGATGCAATCTTGTTTCCGTTGTGATGTCGTGCTCCAACTCGGAAACTTGTTTCATTTTTTTTTATTTGTCTGCTTTCGTATTAACAAACACTATTCATTTTGTTAATTTATTAACAACTTTTTACTGTTTTACAAAGCAATGAAGTCAAATAAGAAATGTGACTTCGCACACTGAAGCATACTATATAAGATAAATCTTTTATAGTGAGAGGAAAAAGGCACGGTTCTCTTTTTCTCCGGAACATCTCTGAGCGTGCGTTGTGCAAAGCGAACGCGTTTCATCGACGAAAATGTGCCCGTTATTTGTAACGTAACAGTCAATCTTTAAGCACACTTCTTCCACGGTTATGGATGGTTAAAACTGAAAAATTTGTGAGCTAATTCCCAGTTTCTCTCAATGTGTAAACGATGCATATTCATTAGGCTTACGACGATTACAATTCTCCAGCTAAATGATTTCTTCTGCATTAACATATTGTAAATCCGAGGATGAATCATAGTCAAGGTCGAAATGTTGCGGATAAAATGTAAACTATTCACAAGAAAGTTATAGCGAGCTGTTGTAAAAATTCAATTATATAAGTATTGTAATCATTGCATAATGTTTAAGTTTTGTTTTTTAGAATTTTTAGACATTTATCAATATGGTGGAATGTTTGTTTTTTGATTTCATCTGTCAAGAAATACGTTTGTTTGAATTAAACCATTTATGCTAACATGAAATTATTATTTCGCAATTCGACTTAACCGGAGTTCATTGTATTATTCAGATCCCGCGTATACTCCCGCAGGCGTCGCTGTATCATTTGGCCCATAAAAATTGCACGCCTTCTGATGAACAGTAGTCGGGGCATTTATTAATTAATTGCAAATTATTTGACGCGAACCAAAAGTTTTGATTGAAGAACTTGACTGAATGCAAAGGTATCTCGCTTTTTCATTCATTGATAAAAAGGGACAACGATGATAATAATAATTTCCGCTTCCAAGATCCATCAAAGTCAAATGGAATTCAAACCACTCGATTAAGGTCTCCTAGTTTTTGTGTTGTTCCTGCAGTTGAAAAATGACGGATTTATATTTAAAACAAAACGAACGGACGATTTGAAATAACGGTTGCTTGGTTATACATGCATGTATATGTGTGATTCCGAAACACCACGTTATTTCTTTAAGAAGATATATTGTGCTTAGTAATGTACGTAACGTAAATCTGATGCATTCAAATCAAATGAGCAAATTCAAAGACAGAAAGAAAAGTTTTTGTGTTACAAATATTACTTGTGATGATTTTATATGTTATAATTTAAAATCGCGTAAAAACAGAAGGAAACTTTATTTTATGATACCAGAAAAAAGCCATGAATTAATTTTTTATTCACAACTATAACTGCTATCATGTTTATCCATCTCATTAGAAAATGATTAAGTGTAAAAAAAAGATTCGAAATGCAGCAAAAGTTTTTCAAATAATTAATATTTTATTAAGAAAATGACACTGGTAAACTAATAATAATTCGTATTTAAATGTAATCATTCTAAATATTACTATGGTCACTGTTATTTTAACAACGTCATCGTAAAAATGACTACTTCATTTTCTCAATGTGCTATAAACGTGTGTTTGCACATAGTTATTACATGAATTCCACTGTAGTTAATAATGTAGAAAGTATTATGATAAATTAGGGTTCACATAAATACATGGGGATAAACCTTCTAACCTTGACAGAAATGCCAAAAGAGGCGACCGATAATAAAATACGTATGATTGGGGCACAGTGTATATGTAACGTTAACAAAATTTAACATAATTCTTAATATACCAGCATCCCAAGAGAGAAGATAAGCAAAAGTGCAATATAGTGAACTTGTAAAAATCGATAGCAAATAAATTCTGTTACAAATTGCTGATGCGTTACACATTGCCTTATTTCGTAGCACTTTCCAAGGGAAGCAACGCCAATTTGATACAACCCCGAAGCTGACTAGGTTACGATGAATGCTCACGCCGAAATTTCCCCTTATCAACGCTTCATTTATGATACGTTCAAGAATTGCCCAAGCATTGGTTTTGAGAGAGCGGAGTTCGCTTGACGGAAATGACGGATCGTTTGGATGGTGTGCCAAGAGTCGCATCGAAATAACAAATCCCTTTGTCAAGAGCCCATTAATAATTAAGAATCTTGAACTTTTAAAAGCAGCGCGATATTTATAACCTCTATTAAATCAGCTCGACAAAAAGTTCCAAACAACTCGATCTCCTCTCTACCGAGTTTGAAAGTCGCTTTCTTGTCCCGCGTTCGAACATCTTGTCCAATTTTATCGAGGAGTTGCGGTCGCGTCGTTCAGGGTCAAGTCGTAGTCAAAAAATGTGAAGAGTTCTGGCGCGCTTGATAGCGTATTTCGTTTCGCCGGGCTTTTTGTCTACGAGCGATCAAAAAATCGCGTGACCCATTTCTTCGACAGCAGCAGAGCCAATTCAAGTCGACGTCGCATCTCGCCACGTGACGTCAACCAGAACGCTCGAATTATTTCTGTTTCGAAAAATATAAGACTCGTGACGCAGTAAAAACGCCGCTGCACATTCGTCTCCCCGTTCTTTCTTCTTGTTCTTTCCCGACGCTGGCTATTTTAAGCCACGGCGTCGAAAATCTCTGACAAAGTCGAAGAAGAAAGCTCTTTTTCCGAATCCGCTAATTATAGCAATTAATGCGGAGAAGGAGAGGCTAAATGGCCAATTTAATTTGGTGAGTTTTCCAGTTTGCAGCAAGCGTGGACTTGACGTGGATTTTCACGGTCGAACTGGGAATACAGTGACAGTTGCTTCCTCGGGTTGCCTAGCAACACGCCATCTTGACACGAACGGCCTCGTGCTTTCGCATGCTGCGCTATTCAAAATGCGCCTCGCGTTTTCACCCGATTTGATGAGATTTTAAAATTAAGAGAAGTCGCTTCAAGCTTCTGGCACTTTTTCAACGACTAAGTCAATCTTCAACGTTGAATGGCATTTCCTCGTCTTTCGATGATCATTCGTTATGGTCCATGTACACATTTTATTGTTCAACAATGCACAAGTTAAATGTCATGATTTATTTCCTCAATTATCAATCAGCAATTGGAAACCAGCCATGTAATTTATCTTTTTTTGTAATATAAATGTAGCTTTTGTTGCGTTGAACGTGTAGTATTTGGAGAAAATTCCGACTCCTGTACAAAATGGTGCTACCATGAAATTCGTATTGGTGCGAATGTGGGGAAAAGTTATCCCTAGATGAAAAAGGGATGCCTTGTACGTGCCTGCGTTCTCTAACACAAAAGTTACCTGCTCGACTTCACGAGGGTAGACTAAATGACGCCACCAAGTCGCCCCTCCCATCATGGAGATCGATGTCATTGTTTGCAAATACCCTGCGCTCAGTATTCACCGTTTCTGCGGTGTCGAGACGATGGAATATATGTAGGTCAGGATGTCGTCCGATGCATCTTATGTTCCCGTTTATTGCGAACGTTAATAAGACTTATACAGGATGAGAGAGAGAGAGAGAGAGAGGGAAAAGTTATAGCTTAAACGAACCATATTAAGAACAAATTTTAATTGCTATTTTCATAAAGTATAATGAGTGGCGAATTGTTTACAAGCGAAATTGTAAGCAAGTCAAGTTTTCGTCTCGCATTTTTTACGTGCGATTCAGACAAGAAATGAAGAGACCCAATTACAAAAATAATTATTTTATAATTATAATTCATATTATAATTATTTTTAACATATGTCATGTAATTTTAAATATTTTCATCTTCTTAATAAAACGGAGGTTTGAGGTAACATTAAAATCACCATTTATATATTATCATTTTGCTCTCAATTATAGGATTGTTATGGAATTTCTGAAATAAATGTTTTATGGTTAACACTCAGTTGAATCATTCAAAACTGATTTGACTTTAGAAATACTATATGTTCCGAGTCAAATATATTCATAATTCATGTGCTCTTATAGAAACATAACTATTATATGAAAATCTTCAGTTTCATAGAATTGCAAATAATTTTCGAAAAGTCTCGCTGAAATTTCTCAATTTTTAATGCATTTTGTATATTCAGTATGTGGTTAAGAATTTATATTACTATTTATATTATTTATATCAGTTTATATTACTACATATATATTAAAATCAAAACCAAATTTTCATGCCTATATTCTATTAATTTTGTATAAAATATATATTTTCATGTCTTAAGAATTGTCAATATGCTTATAACTGTAGAGCTCGCTTAATTAATACTTGACGTAGTTATCAGAGCAAGTCACATATTTGTCTAAATAATAACGTTCACCTTATTTCTTATTCTATGTGTGTAAATATTTTTTTTGTCATTTTTGTGTCCATATCAATTTTTACAAAAATTTCTTCTATTTCTTATATGTATATGTATATATTTTGTAGTCTATTTTAATCTTCTAACCATTAGATGACTGGTTAGCAAATCTTCAAAAATATACAAATAAGAAAAAACAATTGTAAATAAAAAAACTGTGACTTTTGTTTAAGTTCAGTAATTACCAAACCTTATTCGTGCTTGTACCGATACTATCGGCTTATTCAAAAATGCAAATGAACGATTTGAATACAACAATCCGAAGGCAGCGATTATGGCGATCACCTTGCGATTGAAGAGAACCGGTTACATTTCAATAATTGCATCGTCGCGCAAGTGAATGTCGCATGCGCAATTATCGAAATGGGTCCCACTGGTCCCGTTCAAGATCAGTCCGCGGCATTTCGTGCGTGTATACCTTTTGCGTCCAACCGATCGGCCTTCGATCGCGCCTGCACTCAACAATCGGGTTAGCGGGTCAACATTAACG
>JABFPK010001186.1:0-12349 GCA_022817445.1 Habroteleia sp. ZL-2020
ATTTATTTTGTATATTTTTATATATTTATTTATTTTGTATATTTTTATATATTTATTTATTTTGTATATTTTTATATATTTATTTATTTTGTATATTTTTATATATTTATTTATTTTGTATATTTTTATATATTTATTTATTTTGTATATTTTTTATATTTTCGCCAGATGGCAAGTGAGCGCCCTCCTTACGAAGAACATACTAAAAACCTTTAAAAAATTTAATTTAATTTAATGTCCCAGATATATTCAAAAAATATAAAAATAATATTCCAGGGATATTGAAATAATAAAAAAGCTTTTACTAAACATTTTTTGGCATTGCAAATAAACGTTAAACAAACGTTATTGTATCGTTGCTAAACGTTTTCAAAACGATTCAAAAAACGTTTCTTTAACGTTATTTTAGCTTTCAAATGTGGCCATTATAACGTTTTTTAAACGTTAAAGGAACGTTTTTATACGTTAAATAAAAGTTTCCTAAATGTTTCCAGTAACGTTTTTTAAACGTTTTTTAAATTGACCTGTTCTGATGGGGTTTCGATTAAAATATTTCACATAAATATAAAGAAATATTAAATATTTTAAAGAAATGTTTTGTGTAAATAATCAATAATATTATATACTTTGTACTACAACATCCATAGTCATCATTATTCATTAATTTTTTTCCATGATCCATATTAGTCTTTTCATTTTCAACTATCTTCTTGTTTTCTCTAGAAAATATAAATATCATTATTTAAATGTTATTAAAATTTACTTTCAAATTAGTCTTAGATATTTTTATACTTGTTGCACATGCAGGTCGTTTGGCCTCGATATTTTTTTTGTGATATTATTTTCCTAAATAATGCACATCAAATTTATATTAATATCAAACAAAAAATTAAGCTAATATAAGTCCAAGCTAAAACTTAACATTTTCCATGTTATAATATTTTATTTTGCCATTTAATATATATTAACATTAGAATTATGAAAATTATGTTTTACCTGCAATGATCACACATGTTGAAATATTGAATAATTAAAATGTATTGAAAAATTAATCAAAATAAAAATAAAGAGAAGATAAACTTATATTAATTTAGAAAAACAATTTGAACTATTTAAATCTAAACTGTCATCGTTGAATCTTAACAAAGAAAATTTGTAGCTCAATTGTTTCACTTTCAAATAACGCTCCGTCAGTCAGTTTTTGTTCGAGGTCATTGGCTTTAGAAACTCGGCATAGAAATAAACCCTAAATAAAATAATTATCTTAAATAATAACAAAAATAAAGATAATTAATAAATCATTGAATAAGGGTATTTATTGCAAAGCATTTTTTCATCGTAGCATTTTTATTATTAATGTCGTTAAAAATAATGTATGCAAATATTGCAAAATTTGTAAGCGCGCCCTATCGTTCTTCTCGTCCGAACAACGACAAATGTCAGCAGACATTTTAGCAACGGTCGAAACTGCAACTCACTCGCTTAATCTTCGTTCAAATACTCATAAATCAAAAGTAACGTTACTTCTCAGTCGTGACGTTGAATACTTCCATAATTAGTCGTGAAAATTTGAATTGGAAAACCGTTATCAGTCGACTCGACTCGTTAAAAACAAAGTTATATTTTTTTAATTACTTTTTCTTCCATTATTTATTTTCTATTGAAAGCTAAATTTTGGTAGGTTTGCTTTTCACTTTATTTTTAATCTTTAAATCATTAAATAAATATCAATTACACTGTTATTTATTTATACCATTTAAAAATGTTCCATTTTTTAAATATATAATTCTCTCCAATCATTTTTTATGAGTGTACTTATTTCTTATAATTGAAAATGTTAATAATATAGATAACAAATTATTAAACATTTCCAGCGATAAAAAATAAATTAGTTTAATTGTTTGATATTCAGGAAGATAATTTAAATTAATATACGAAGTTGATTTTTATTTGAATATAAATATATGTTATATTCGAAAAGATTTGAACCGTGTCAAGTGATCCGAATTCCGAAGTTGACTTATAGATTGGAGCAGAGTGGAGGGCAGTGGCGGTTCACGCCAGTTTTCAGTCCGTTTGTCTCGTATTTACTAGAGCCATCGTGTTGAAATTCCAGCCGATTTTCTTCTGACTTCACCAACCACACATCATTTTTGTTTGTCCGATCAGTGTCGAATACCCAGATCTAAGCTTTCGTCCTCGGTAAGTATAAACTTCGTTCCTAAAATCATCCTCTGGCCTAATTATAATATTTCACGCATGGATTACGATGTGTTTCATTGCATGAATTACATTAGTTGGGACATTGTTTAATCGTGTGAAGCGTCATACATTAACAATGAGTCAAAATTAATTTTAAGTTTTATTCGCCGGGTTCAGGATTTACATATTTTCAATCTGTTGTCGTGCTCAATTTTTAGGTTATGTACTAGACGACTTAACTGAACCATACATTATTTATAGATTTTATATTGTACAGGACTCTACCTTTTGATCCTATAGCCAGTAAAGGACACAAAAACATTTATAGATTTTAGTTTTATTGGAACAAACACGCAAAGTATATATATATCATAGTTTTTAATAATAACAATTATTTATAACTTTACATCCTAGAGTGAAAACGGAAATTTTATATCAATGATTTTTCATTTTATTTATTTTTTATATCAACTTTATTTGAAATGAATATGAAAATCGTCTAATATCACTTAAATAAATGGAATTGCGTTATCTTTTTATGTTGTGATATATTGCAATTTCTTTATTTAATATTATTTCCTGTCCTTTCTTACTAATTATTATAATTATATACATTTATGTTTATTTTAAAGTATTATTTTATACTTAGATATACCTTATATCTATTAAATATATATAATTTTTATAATCTGTATATCATGAAGTAAAACCAGTTAGTTAATATTAAAATTTAGCTGAAAGATATTATAAAAATATAATTTATTTTTTGCATAACTCAATATTTATATAACTAAATCTTATTATTGTAGTTGAAAGGAATTTTAATAAAATTAAAGATAAAATTAAAATTTTAATTAAAAATTAAAATTTGTATTATAATCAAATATATAAAAGTTTTTAGTTAACGTTGCATAATTGCCTTACAATTTCATAAAAGAAATACTACGTATAAAATTTAGAATAAAATATACTCATAATATAAAATATATAATATAAAATTCTTATTATCATATGTTCATACTTAATATAAATAACTGAAATAGCTAAACTGTTCAATTGTATCTCATTCTTAATAAATAGATATATAAAATGAAATAAATTAAAACAGCATTTATATAACATTTTCATATCATTATATATATATTAATTTCTATTTCTTAAAGTCAATATGAATTTCTGAAATAACAATAGTCAGATAAAAATGAAATATATTTATTGATATAAGTCAGTATTAAATTATTTTTCCTTAATTATGATGATATATGATTAATAATGAAAATGCAAAGATAATTCAAATATTTTATATCTATAGTAATATATAAAAGAGGTTGAGTTTTTATTATCAAAATAATACATTTTATGTCCTTTTAAATATAAGCAAGCCTGTTATTAATATTTAAAAATTTATATGTTTATTTATGACAGCAATTTCTTAGATATAATTATTATCTTTTTATAGCTGAGATAATCATGGCTGTCAATGTTTACGCAACAAATGTGACAACCGAGAATCTTAGTCGCCATGACATGCTTGCCTGGGTCAATGACTGTTTACAATCATCGTTCACTAAAATTGAAGAGCTATGTACCGGAGCCGCTTATTGCCAGTTTATGGACATGTTATTTAGAGGAAGTGTTCCCCTTAAACGAGTTAAATTCAAGACCAATTTGGAGCATGAATATATACAAAACTTTAAAATTCTACAAGGCGGATTCAAGAAAATGAATGTAGATAAGGTAAATTATTTTTAATTACTTAATAATGATTTTATAAAACATATCTTATGATATATCTTAATTTTTATATTTTAATTGCAGATATATTATTATTAGATTCTATTAATTGTATATCATTTATATTATATTCTTGGGAATATACTTTTATAACAGATTAGATTTTACTTCATTTTAAATAAGCTTCAGTCATTAGTTGATATAATATATAAAAAATAAATAAAGTATAGAAGATAAAATTCAATTAAATTAATGAGAATTTCGAGATATTGTAGCAAATTTATGAATAACTAAAGTAAATATATATCTATGCCTCTTAAGAATAAAGGGATATCTCAAAATTTAGTTATGAAAAGAGTTATCTCAGAAAATCGTTGTAAATGGCAATATCTTAAAATATGGTAATAAAAAGGGATATAATAACTTCTCCTTGTAAAAGATGATAACGCAAGTAATTGTCATTAAAAGCGATAACTCGGTGTCTCCTAGTAAAAGGTGATATTTCGAATAAATAATTATTTAACAATGGGATAGGCGTCACGTTTATGAAATATATACTATGGGATGAACATAGGGATGAACTTTCTTTTGCTAATTTTGGTTCCGGAAATCATATTTTGCATATAAAATAAGTTTTTGAGCAACCTTCCACCAATATATAAATTTCTTTTAAATATCAACTTCATTTGAGAAAATTTTCCAAATTGCCCAAAAAATGCAAAAAATGTGTATCGAAAAATGAGAAAGTTGAAAATGGAAAAACAGAAATTGTGCTAATAATATTACTTCAATCTTTATAAAATAAAGATATTCTTGTAGAGAATTGAATTCTGCATCAGAATAATATAGATACTTTTATGTTTATGTTAAAATTGAATGAGAATTCCATTTAGTAATTCTGAAATTTGGATAAAAATTGAAATTTTTTCCAGGGTGGGACCATCAAAATTACGAGGGGTCAAAAAATTTATTGTTTCAAATCACATAAAAATCAATATATATGATATCCCTGATATCAAAGAAGATAGAGAATGGTGTTTAAAGTGAAAAATAGAGAAAAAAATTTTTCATCATTTTTAGGTGCCCAGATTTCAAGATTTTAGAACAGAAATTGAGCATATTGACGAAAAATATTTTTTTGAAATTTTCTTCCCCAAATCGTATTTTAGGTTCATAAATTAGTTCCTGAGCATCTCTCCATCTGTATAAGACATTTTTTGTGCATCTGAACGTCATTCGACAAAATTTCCCAAATCACCCAAAAATACTACCGAAAAATGAGAAATTTTAAAACAGAAAAACTAGGATTGTTTGAATAATATTAATAGAATCTTTATCTAATAGAGATATTCTTGTAGAGAATTAAATTCTGCATCAGAATAATATAGTTAATTGTATGTTTAGGTGCGAGGTTGAAGAAAAATCCGTTTAGAATTTCTGAAATTTGGCTAAAAATTGGAAATTTTATCCAGGGTGGGACCTTCTTAATTTTGAGGGGTAAAAAAATTTATTGTTTCAGATCTCATAAAAATCTATATATATGACATCCCTGATGTGACAGAACACAGGAAATCGTATTTAAAGTGCAAATTGGAGAAAAAAATTTTCCCCATTTTCAGGTGCCCAGATTTCAAGCTTTTGGAACAGAAACTGAGCGTGAGGATAAAATTTTTTTTTTACATATCCCTTTTCTCAACAAAGTTATATAAGATATATTCTTTTATTCTTAAGAGGCGTCGCTATATTTTTATAATTCAAGGTCATTAATAACCAAATTGGTAAAATAAAATTACACTGAAGGGAAAAATTAAAAATATGAAATATTACAGGTTGTCTCTATTATCAATCAAATTTATTTACTCTTATTTACATTTCATAAATCCATTGTCTGCATAGTTTCAAGAAAAATTTGGCATTAAATTGAATATTATTTGAATTATTAAATCACTCAGGTAATTAAAATACCATGTCATCAAACTTTCTGATCACGACTGTTTACAGATATTGTATGCTGTGATACTGGTATACATTTGAAGTTAATTTTGTGAGATAATATAGAATTGATAATCAAATAATCCTGCAGAAACAGCTGAATTTTTCCTATGAATAACTAAACCAAGAATTCAGCTAATTTTATAAATTTAGTTAAATTATTACGATTTATTTTTTTTTTAATTATCTATATTACTGTTTCTTGTTTCTAACATTAACAGTTATATTTGTTAATTGTTAATGTTTTTATGATATAATAAAATGCAGTATTTTTGATTTATGAGTTAATAATTTGTGGGTAAACTTATAGTTGAATAGCACCAACCGTAAAAAAACTTTTTGGTGTTATGTATTTTGACCTTCTTATCACGAATATTAAGTCCATTATTAGTACCTCTTTTTCCTTCTCCCCATAATTCATATATCAATAATAATTAAATAATAATAATTAAAATGGATTACTAATCTGAAGACCCTTTTTAGTGCCTCCCTCTCCTCAAATCATAATCAATGATACAAACAAGATCTCCATTGTGAAATAATTTCCAAATAAAAAAAATAAACACAATGTTTATATACACTATACAATTTCTACAAATATTTACATATCAATTTTTTTTCAATGCAAAAGCAAAATATTTTTTCCATTGCACATGTAAACAATAACATTGCTTTTTTTAAATTCAAAGTTTATTTAACGAGGTCAAAATACATAGGATTCGACTCCAAAAAGTAGTTTTTTAAAGCAGCAGGAGAAGAGAGGCTACTGAACTATAGATTTACCAATTTGTGATTCGAAAGTAGTAGTTGAGTGTAATTGTTTAGGTAATACCGGTGGACAAGCTTGTAAAGGGTCGATTTCAAGACAATTTTGAATTTTTGCAATGGTTCAAGAAATTCTTTGATGCGAATTATGACGGTCGCGGGTACGATGCGTATGAAGCGCGCGGCTGCATCCCATTAGGTTCGGGCGTTGAGGGAACTCATAATTTATCCAACCCTCAATTGGTGCCTCTTCCTACTCAGAAACAGTCACAAATACAACAAAAGCAAATTCAGCAGCGCAATGTCGTGCCCCGTCCGCTACAGGGTATAATAAAATCCGCTTTCAAGAAATAAATTTATCACACGTGTTGCATGACGTTTTATTACATTTACAGCACTTTATATATACGTTGTTCGCAGCAACTCGCTTGTCTACAAAAATACGTAGTACAGAGCTTTGCGCGTCTTATTTCGTATACATGGCAACGATAAATCTTTATTTTATTATATAATATTCATTCAACCACTTCTGGGTGTAGACTTTCATTTATATTAAGAGACGATTTGAATATGTTACAGCAAAATAGAGAATGTCAACAATTTTATATTATAATTTTGTTAGTGACTAGAATTGTATTTGAAACTATAGTTGTGATTGTTTTATTGATTTTTAATTAATACAGAAGTTAAAGATACCAAATAGAATTTATATTTTTTATATTTTTTAAATGCTTCCTATAGTTTTTTATAATTTGATTTGTATGAATTAATAGTCAATAATTTTCTCTTATTTGAATTTGAAATTGATATATAAAGTTGTTAACATTATATATGTTATGCTATTGTAAAAAGTTCTACAAGCACATTTAGATTTCAACAATCAAGATCACGCCGTTAATACCCTATGTGGCATAAGTTGGATGCTGTCTGTTTTTAAAACGTACCGCAATACCACTCACTGTGTATCCAGAAATACTGTGTTTCTTGTATCAAACTGAACATTCGACTTGATTTTTTTCTTTTACTTTTTTATTATATAAGTTTGTCACCTATCGTTTTCAGATTGTACCGATTGATAAGCTGGTGAAAGGCAGGTTCCAAGACAATTTTGAATTCCTGCAGTGGTTTAAGAAATTCTTTGATGCAAACTACTCAGGAGCTGAGCCTTATGACGCTCTCTCGATGCGTGGAGGAGAACCTATGGGTGGCGGTGGCAATGCGCCACGCGGTACAGGCATGGTGAAAAGAAATGTACCACGTGATGTACCCACAAAAAATGTTGTCAGACCTGGTACTTTTTTATTTTGTTTTTGTTTGAAAAATTGAATTTAACGAATCAATGATTTGTTCAGTGATTTTTTTCTGATAAAAAAATCATTTAACCGATTCAAGTAATTTTCAAAATTGTCAGTCATTATTCATTGCATAATTAATCATTTTGAAATTGTTCATAGGTTCTGGAGTTAAGTCTCTTCTAGATTCACCGAAGAAAAGCTGTAATTATTATTTTTTATTTTTTTAGTGTTTTTGAGTTTGTTTTATTGGTTTTATTAACAACTATAAATAATGATTTTATTTTCTATTTTTTTATACATTTATATCAGTCATTGTATAGAGGTATACATATTTTTGGTATATTTTGAGATTTTAAATTAAAACTACGTTAGTTCTTTTATTTTAATTTTGTATTAAAGTTTAAAGTAAGTTCTAAAACAAAATACTAGTTTTATTAATTTGTAAAATAAAGAAAGGTATACAATTAAATAATTTCATGTAGTAAAAAGTAAAAATTATGAATACATTATATGAATATTAATTGTACAGAAAATAATACCGAAATATATATGCCTTCTTAAATTATAATCAAATAACTAATGTGATTGTTTTTGATAGGTTCGGGAATAACGTCTCTTATTGATGCACCAGCAAAATCTAATAGTAATTATTGTTTTGACATGATTTTTTGTTGAAAATTAATTATACATCTATCTAACTTATTTTTCATTGTATTATATTTTGTATTATTTTTTATGACACTTTCATTTCACACATCACTACGTTATCTGTATTGCATTCTGCATGTATTTCGCTTATCAAGTTTATCTAAAAATGTCTTTAATGTAATGGCAATGCTGTTAAATTCTTAGTATTCAAAGTTCAAAGTTGAAAATGATAAATGCGGAAGGATGGTAGTTATTATTACAGATTATTATCTTTTTATTTACAAAATGTATGTGGAATAAAGTTTTTCCTAAATTATTTCTAAATAATATAAAAATATATCTACTTTTCGCTTGGATTTTCAAATTCAAACTTTGACAATTGATGCATGGAAAATCTTTTACCTTTTTACAATTATTCTATTAAAATTGTAATAAAACGTCTCAAATTTGTATAGTAAAGAATGTAAACTATATGCGATCTCTTCAATGTATCAAGATATATTCATAATTAATTACTTTTTATCTTAATTCGTTTACTGTATATCTTATTAATATTTCTAATTAGAAGTTTGACTTATTTTGTAGTACCGATTTAAATGTTAGAAAATAATAATACGTTATGAAACACGAATCTTGGTATTTTGAAATCTCAGAATATTTTATTATTAATTATAATTTACAACATACCGTATTTATTTTAGCTTGTAGAGTTCCACCAAATCGCCCAGCAGCAAAAGTTGCACCACTTGGAAATCGTGATAACGGAAAAGTTGAAGAACTTAGTTCTCAGGTATAAAATGTTATTTTACTTAAATTAAATTAAATTGTAATGTATCCATAAACATAGATAAATTATAATGCTGAAAATATTTTACTGAGATATATATTTGATTTTTATTTATTATTTCTGTTTTCAGTAAATGTTATAAAGTTTCTTATGTTTATAGGAAAATAAGAAATGTTAATAAATTACTGTTACTGCTAAAAAACGTTTTTCGAACAAAAACTTTTTATTATTTAAAATGATTGAAAATTATGCAAAAGTATTGTGAGTTTAATTTAATTATTTTGAACATAATTTTGCAGGTAATGGAATTAAAAGTAACAGTTGATAATTTGGAAAAGGAAAGAGACTTCTACTTTGGAAAATTACGTGATATCGAAGTGATGTGCCAAGAATGCGAAGAAGGAGTTACACAACCCATCATTCAGAAAATCTTAGACGTTTTATATGCTACAGAGGTATTGTTTTGATTCAGTATATTTATTATACCTGTTATAAACATGAATACAATCATCAAGTTAATATTAAACATAAAACAACCTAATTTTATAATAATAAGATAAAATCTAAGACTTGTCATATGTTATTATTTATAAATATCTTAAGTAGATAATAAATCATAAACATTTTAAGCAAAATAATACAAAATAAATACGATTTGTTTATATTTTATATATATACCAATATAACAGGTAAATTTATTTAAAATTTTATTGTTTACTTTATACATAATATTCATGAACTTTTAATTCAGCATTATTCATAAATATTTCTTATGCAATTTTAACTTTTTTAGGAGGGTTTCGCACCACCAGAAGAATTTGAAGGTGACGGTCTCGCTCCCGATGATGATGAATATTAATAATTGTGACACGCAATATATGGAGAGAACATTGCAAATGAAGTTCGAAAACTTTAAACACAACATCTTGATTAATTAGCGCATTGACCGGTCCACTAAGGCTCGTAAGGATTCACGCAACCGTTTTTGCTATACTTCAAATAAAACAGCCAAAAGAAAAATTTAATGTCTGTCAACCAATGCGTAAATACCATACGTTCTTTTTGAAAGTACCAAATGCCTTCCACAGAAATTACACGATTCAATGCGTTAGACGAAAAGCTATGGGCATTGCTGTTTAGCAGCTTCTAACTAGTATATAAAAATGTGATTTCCGTGGCGGGGCCGGCTACTTTCAGTACCAACGCACGGTATAAACTTGTATTTAATAAAATAAAAATAGCACAGAAAATGCATGAATACCTGTTTCTCTTCTTAGGCCTTATACCGCTAGGTAAATAGCGTTTCATTGCCTCAGTTGTGTTTGCAAACTCAATTCAAGAAGGCGAACATAACGTACGATGTGAAATTAATCAATTCATTACTTTTCCATGTTCACTGCGACGAAATCATTGTTTATCTTTTAGAGTACACTTTACGTTTGTATTAACAAATCATTTCTTTATATGTAAAATATAGTTATTATGTTTGATTTCAAACAATATTTCGTTTTATTATTTTTTATCCATTACCTTATCCAATATTGTATTTCTTCATTACAAATGTGGCATTTAAATCAATTAAATTTGTTGACATAATCGTTTTAAACGATCTTAAACAATAAATATGATATTTGAATTTTAAAAGCAGAATTCCTTTTCCCCGAGATTCGTAGTCGATTATGTCAAGAAATTATAATCGTGTATATTAGTAATGTTTCCTCTAAATAATAACAGTCATCAATTTTACTAACAAATATAGATAAATGTTGTCATCGATGTATCTTTTTATAATTGAATCATTGTGATTTCTCTATTTGCATATAGCTCATTCGCATATTCAAGCTTTATTAAAATGTTGCTAAATGTTGTAATTTAATTATGTATATAACTTTTCATAACAATAAAGTTGTAAATTATAACAATTATTTACAACGTATGTTAATGTTCTTTATTAATATTAAAGTTTTAGTCATAACCATTCGTGGATATTAGAAAGATTTTATTTAACTAATTATTATCATAAAATATTTTCTTAATTTCAAAAATAAGCACTTTATGTTTATAGTAAGTTTAAAATGTTCCACTTTACAAAATATTTTCCAGGAATATAATTTTGAAATGCACGATTCATATTTTTGAATCATTTGAAAATTAATATAAGAATATAAGTACAGGGTAATTCTTTAAACCTGAAACTTTCAAATATCTCGAAAAGCAAGCACTTAAAAGTCAAAATTTAATACTTCCACGGGGGCAATTCATTAATGCTAAAATTAGCCCCCTCTTTGCATGTAGGGCGAGAGTTAATTTATAGAATTCTGAAAGACGAACCCCATTTCTTAATGTGGATTCAGATTTTTATTAAAAATTAAATTTATTTTACAAATAAAATATTTTTTTATTAACAAATTCAGCAACTATATTATTAAAATTAGAATGTTACACTTAATAGTTATATCATTTGAAATTGTGTTTTCTGGAAAATTGTTTAAAATAAAACATATTTTTTTCTTAAAAGTAAAAAATTAAAGAAAAAAGTGGAAAATTTAACATATATAACAATTAATCATTGCCAAAGATATGTTAAATAATTTATCTCAATTATGACTCTCCGAACTGGTGCGCAGAAAATGTCCACAATTTTTCGTGGTTCGTATTTACCTCTGTCAACGTTATTCGGGACAGTATTTCTACGTAAATTAGTTGAAAGGTAAGTAACAAATGAGAAATTTAGCCCATTTTATACTTCTTGCATTCTGTTACATATTTATCAAAATATATGCATGAATCATACATTATTTACAAATTATTTATATAAATCCTAAATACCAAACGTTTTTTAAATAACAATTTTTTTAAACACCTTTAAACCGTTTTCCAGTCAGACTATACATAATATGATTATAAATAATATAATATTTTAAAC
>JABFPK010001187.1:0-11053 GCA_022817445.1 Habroteleia sp. ZL-2020
GTCTGAAATCGATTATCGAACCAAAATGGGAGCATATTTCCTTATGATATACCGCTCTCACAATTGAACTAGCAGTACGCATTACTTCGTTTCCTATATATATAATATAAATGACAAGAACGTTATACTTTTGTAACACACACTAATGTTCTTCAATGTGATTATATACACAGCAGCTTCGTATCCAGCATCATTAACATGTTGCTCTATTGCTACTTTGCATTTTCGAACACTGCGCTGTTGTTCGTTAAACATATATAGGTGTAACTTAGCATACATTAGAGCCATAACGTCGCAATTTCCATTCATCTAGAAATTACTACACCGCGCGAATAACTATTCATTGTTCACAAGAACACACTCGTTTTTCACTCTTAATGCCTACAGTCATTTTTTATAACGACAACATATGACTGTGATTAATCTTCCTCTTTCTATTATGCATTATAATTAACCCGTTTATTTAATTAAAAAAACAAACATTTGCACCGAGACATTCTTTGGAATGATTTATTTATCTGCGTGACTCTAATCATTTATTTAGATAGCTAATATATCACACAGATGCAAATCTTCAATATTCAAGTTTTAATGATTTTAATAGAAAAATAATAATATTAAAAAAATTAAAATTCATCATAATTTTGGAAATTCTTGAAATGTGTATTTTTGAGATTTTGAAGAAATACTTTTTTAGTTTGAAAGTTTAATGTAAAACAATAAATTTATAATTGTGAAGAGTATTTTTATTGTGATTATCTTTATTTTATTTTTTCATAAATAATGGCTATTATTTTGTATTATGATATATATACAATATTTATAATATATAAACGATATTGTAGTTAAGGAGAGGGACTCTTAGGAACAATAAAAACTTTTTTAGGACTTATTGTAAATTGTAATATTTATTTATTACCAACGTTTCGTTCTTTTTGCAATAACATCATCAGGGATACATACAAAAAAAAGTTATATATTTTTAATTAACATTATAAATTATGAATTTATAGTTAGCGGTAGAACTAAGGGGAGGGGCCCTTGGAAGAAAATGTCGTCATTTTTTTATTATTTTTCATTCCTATATACTTTATAAGTTAAGCCTGCCTCACTCCAATACATTTTTACTGGCCGCCACTGGTTACAGTAGAGATTTTATATTTATAATGTCGTATGCATGCATAATTATGTCTACTTGAAGTTTTATCCTTGTTTATAGTGTGATATTTGGAAATGTATATGTTCTTTTAATGTGAAAAGAGATTGAGTCAAAATTTTGCAGGTTAAAATTTCAGCTTCACTGGACTAGCAGGCGTGCAGAATTTCTACGCACCGAAGATATGACAGTTTTTGCAAAAAACTCGCTGAAATTTTCCTTGTCCTTAGACGTCAATCATAACTCAACTTTGGTTTATTAAATTCAAACTTCTTCGGATACACATCTTCAACTGTACATATCCAAATAACACATCATACGCTTATACAGTTTAAACATGCAAATACAGAAACTATATAAATCAAGTTGAATAACTACTATTGTTATTTACTGTTGAAATTGCACTGTCGAAATTTTGTTTCTTGTATTACTCTGCTATTATTATATGACTTTGAATATTTATGCGTTATGGTTACGACGCATATACAATTTTATATGAAGATATTTGGTCTGATACCAAACAACACTGCGAATTCACACGTCATGAAACCCACTCATTATGAAGTACCGAGACGTGCTAATGTTATCGCCCAATCCCTATTCGATCGCTGCAGACTTACTTTTATGATTTGTACTGCTTTGATTTGCTTTCTTAATTTCGTTTACAAGAACAAGTGCACGGAGAAAACAATTAAATTGGATCAAAGAGTTCAAGTTGATGAAGATGTTATTTATTATTAAATATATTATATTTATTAAAATTAAATATTTATTAATTTTATTAAATTTTATTATATTTATTATTAAATATTGTTTATTTTACATTAATGTAAAATAAAAATTTAGATTAAAAAATTTAATTTTTGTAAAACTAAAATACAAGTTTCTGATTAAAAAGTAAAGTACTTTTTATGATACAATTCAGGTTGAAAAAACTGTTAATAATCAGGGGGATCTTGATAATAAATTTAAAAAATACATTAATCAAAACATTATTCCACGAATATTATGGAAAATATTTTCAAAAATTTGTTTGAGATAATTGAAACGTTTTAAAATACTTCTGGAACATTTTGAAAATATATTATGGTGTTAGAATGGGAGTAGAACTGTATGATTAAATATGACTGTTTAATTAATTTAATCAACTACGTTTTGATTAATTTAATTAAATTGCTATGTGATCCAATTTACTGTTTTTCACGTGCAACGTCTTTTCGGCGCTTGTTCTTGTTTTCCATGTTGTTTTTATTCCTATGATTTATCTATTTTATTTTCACTTTTCTTTTCGTAGCAATACCTATGGAACCTGTGAGCTTTCCACAAATGGGGGTCGGACTGCAAGGCGGCCTTCAGATTGTCCGGGACCCAACAACCGGCCACCTTCTTTTGATACACGCAGCTGGTAAGTCCCTGGTACTGCTGCGCGTATCCGAATGGAAAATTTAATAAAGAAAAATGTTTTGCAGCACTTTATGGGGAAAATGAATAAGAATTTTACAATAAGCATAGGCATCTCGTGCAAGAAATTGTTATCAACAAATACTTTTACATTTCTTGAACTATATGTTTAATACACACAATTTTTGTTTAATTATTATTATATCCTCTTCACTGTTAAGAGGGTGTCAGATCGAATTTAAAAAAAGTTATATCGTAGAATTCCTACATACAAAATGAATTGAAATAAATTTTTTTAATTATATTTTTATATATTATTAATGATTTAATTAATCTTTTCTTTGTTAAAATTTATTAATATTGTATTGTTATAACCAAAAGCATTATTAACGCCGTGGCAGCAGCACTATGTTAGTATTTGACATCCACTTAATATTATTAAAATTATGAGAGAAAGAATTGTACTTGAGATCCTCTACTAATGATTTCTTGGTTTGGATACTAATTTAAACAATGTCGTATTTTATCTAGAATTCAAATTTAACTTTGATTTCTAGTTATTCTTGACAGAATATGTTTCGGAACATAGCCACAGCAAATTTGTAATGTGGTTACGCTCAGAGTCAAAGCAGAACTTTCAAGAATATAGACTAACTAAGCAGACTATAAGGACACCTATGTATAAATGTTTATGGGTAACTAAAACTAGCGCGTGATTTTGGAATTGGAGTTGTAGGTTTTTTCGAGAATTTGGTAAAAAATATTAATTGACAAAATAAAAATGTAGTTAAGTGAAGTTTATTCATTTTATTTGGAATTAATTATAAAGGTATAATATAAATCTCAATATTAAAAGCATTTGAATATTTTAATTCTGATTTTGAGGTTATATTTTTATATTCGTTTAAAACTGTTGATGTGCGCAGAACTAACGCGCAGGTACATTCATTAACAATCAGCGCCACTAAAAGAATTTCATATTTCTGCGCAATATTTCCATTATTTCTACACTTCTCACTATTTCACGAATTAGGTGTTCGCATAGCAGTCTTTTTGAGTCTAATTCATGTAAGATAAATCTAACTATTATTGTTTTAATGTACATTTTATATGTTACTTTATAATTTTTACTTTTTTTTTATTTCTTATAACTATTTTTAATGTATTTTTAACAATTTTTACACTTTATTCTTTATATTATTTTATTATCATGTTTTTTATAATATTTTCGATATTATATAAATTATATTTTTTGTCAGATGTAATCAGTGTGAATTTGGTTTTAGTTTTTTTAAATTTTGACTAATAGCGCACTAAAACATTATGTATTACCAAAAAAACACAAAATTAAAATTAGCACAAATATATACGTTTGCTTGATTACCAAATTAATAGATAATTTCTTTTAAAAGTAAATTTTGTATTATTCATACATGTCTATACAAAATACAAAATGTAATTCAATTTATAAAAAGATATAACTTTTTTTATGAATGATAAAAGAACTTAAAAAAATTAATTATTAATATTCTTTAATATCTCACTCGACTACCATTTTCTTTAAGTAATATTAACAAAAATAATTTGAATTTTAATATTTTCAATGCAAAAGCATTTTCTACGTATTTCTTACGATGAATCTTAGACATTTATCAAACGTCATTTTTATTGTCCGATCTATTTTTACTTCAGATAAGGAATATCTTGGACAAAAGTGAAAAAAATTATTATAATTTTTTAATTCTCCAATAACACCAGATTATATTTCTTTTTTTACATTATCAAAATGTTTTTATTTCAACTCTCGTGCATAAAACTACAATTTATAAACCAAGTCGAATCATTAGTAGAAAGGAAAAGTATTTTTCATTTTAAAATCCGTGCAAGAACTGTAAATTTATAGTTGAACTCTGTGAATTTACATGAACTTTTTATATGCAACTATAATATTTGAATTGCAAATTAACAATACAGTTCTTCGAGTACGCATTCATTGAAGCGGTAAATCTTTTTTTCCCCAAACAAGTTTCAATGAAAAATTGGCAGTAAAAATCAATATTGCTGTTAAACTAGAGAAAAGAAAAGAAAGAAAAAAACAATGGAAAGCAAAAAGTGAGAAAATTAAAGTATACACGCAATTAGAAAGCCGTCAAAAGTACTTTTTTGGGCGCCCATTGCGTTCGAATTGAAAGCCCGTTAAGTCTCTTTTTTGTCTCCCAACTACTGAAGTTCTCTCGCATCGCTGTTGTTTTTGTGCATTCCTTATTTATTATCGTATTTATGACTGTCGGATAACTCGCTGTGAAAACTCGTCCCGTCGTGTCAGACTCCCTCGCTCCTTTCCTGTTTATTCTACCCTTTGGCAACGCAGCCTTTTCTGAGCTATCGCTTCTTCTTACTTACGTTCATTTTTATGCAACATTCCGCCCTCCCCCTCCTCCTGAATTAATAATAAAGTCAAACTTTTACAAAGAATCATCTTTAACGGTACAGTGCGAAGTAGCGACGGAAATTTGTATGGAAAATGATAAATTTGTTTCAATGTGCACTGATATGCAAAGGGCATTGGATGCATAAGTATTTTCACGATTCATGACGATACAGAATTTAAACAAAAATGATTGCGAACGACAGTTAACATTTTCATTTATCTGCAAATATTGTAGTGTTGAAAGGAAATGTTATTTGACCAATATAAAGATAATCATAATTTTATAACACTAATTTGTTTACAAAAATATATTTTTGTATCTTTTTGAATTACAGATAAATTTATTTTATAAAGTACTAGATACGCGTATTATATTATCAAATAGTATAATATTATTGTTATATTGTAGGAATTTTTTGTAATATTTCTGTCTAAATTTGAGCATTTATATACACTTAACATTTTATCCAACTAGGAATTAAATATGAAAATATACGTATATTATAAATAAATGTTTTTAGTATGTGTATGTAACTATTCATTTTTTACTACGTTATATATGATTGAATGACAATTTTATTCTATTTTTATGAAGACAAAAATTAAAAGTTATTAGTTTTTGTTAAAAACAATTTTCATACTCGTTTTTTTTCTAAGTGTTTATTTACTTATTTTTGTATATAAAATGATTTTTCAGTCTGAAAAGTTGTTTACGTTACTTTTGAACATTCATTTTTTCTTAACAACACCAAATATTTACATTGATTTGTACTTTTAAAATTAATTTATTTGTTCAAAATTTAATTGTTTAGAAAATATATAATTTATATCAAAAGATATTAAATATCGAGATAATTTTAGAAAGTGTTATTATAAATAGATATTTATTCAACTTCGATTAAATAATAAAGTATAAAAGAGAGAAAATTTACGAAGAGATTCATTAAATATATTAGTGTGCATTTATTTTTTTATATAGATTTCATATCATATACACTTTTCAACAAGCATGATCAATATAAATTAATACCAATTTCCGACGCTTCGTCGCAAATATCATTTTTCACTCGAGCAACAACAAACAAAAATATGCAACACAAACGTTTGCACACAAGCACCGCTATATTATATCTTAGTTGATAATAATTGGTTAATATTCTTTTTAAAGATGGACCAAATAGTCTACATTTTTAGGACAGCTCGATTGCATAATTACGCATTAGATGTTAGTCAGTATATTTTCCTGATATTTTACAGAGCAAATGCAGCAAGCGGTAGTCTGGCCAAATTACCATAATCATGCTAATGCTAATGTGAGCGCGCCGCCTCCCCTGTTGCTTCCGCCTCCGCCACCGTCGTTGCAACTCTTGAGTGATATCGGCGGTACGAGACTCGTTCTCACCGAGAACAAGAGAAAGCAACAAACCAGTCTTCCCATTGTCAAAATCGAAGCTGATTGTGCTAATAGCCCGACAACGATTATCAGTAAGTTTACCAAATTATAATAGTTTCTTACTATGAAATTTTCACGATTTATGTTTTCGTAAATTGCCAAATTCTTGACAAATTACTTTTAATTTTTTTTATTACTAATTTATCATTTTGGTCCATAACCATTGGACAAAAAATTGTACAATGGTACGTAGAATATTTATTAGTAATTGCACAAAAATATTTTTTATGCTACTGTGATAATTAGAACTTTGTAGATTTAATTTGGAAATAAATATGCGGTAATATTGCAAGTTAACTATAAAGCTAGTGAAATATTAAATTTAAACAAATTAGGTTTTAGTTTGTATGATAACTTATTTATTGAATCAATTCAACCAGGACTATATGTGTGTACATTCATATTTGAAATACATTTTATTCTATGTATGATTTACTTAAACACAGACTACATTATCGCAACACAGAATTTATGTAAATGTGTTTTTTTTCTGTGCATGTTGAGTGTAGATATATCCTTTCACGTTCGTATTCCGATAGGGTTAGTATAAGAAAAGTAGTGGAATTCATTATTCCAAGTTTATGCGAACTAATATGTCAGAGTATACGTGCAGAATGTCGAATTAAGCAGACTTTATATGCATTAGTTAATTTGCATACAATTTTGCAAACTTATATGTATTTTACTTTATGTTATAGAAATAAATAATATATATAACATTCTGTATTCCAAAAGAGCATATATGTAAAATATATTTAGGTGATGTTATATACAAATGTTTTGAAGTACATATCATATTTTTGAGGGAATTAAATATTTTTTAATGCAAGTTTTTGTCTTGTTTAAGGACAATTTAATATTAATAATTGTTGTTATTAACAATTCAAAAAAAAGTAAAAAATAATGTTTAATTAATCAATTCTAAAATAATTAATGTGTATTATTGTTTTCACATTAGCGTCTGCCGAAACAACGAAAGCTTTACAAACAGTATCATCGATGACCGGAACATTAGTCCCAGATGCACCAGTGGTTACAACGTTACATTATTATCCCCACGCTCCAGCACTTGTCCAAATCAGTCAAACCGAACCAACTCATTGTAGGTCACAGGTAAGCTTAAAAAGACACAGTAAATGTTACATCCCATCCCTGCTTTCGATGTACTAAATGCTACAGCAATGTATGTACGTTTTTATATTACCAAATATTCATTATATAACATTTTTTGTTGCATAAACTAATAACAAAAATGCAATCACGATAAAGTATTATTGTTTAATCACTGATTGTCTTATAAATCAAAAACTAAATGTTTTATAAGTAATAATTTAATTATTCTTGTTGCATAAATAATCTGTTTATTTATCTCTGGTGGAAATCAAAATTTGATTTCAAATCATAAAATTTTCCTGAAAATAAGTTATATAAAATGTAGTAAATTGATTTATTTAATTAAATATATTAGTATTAGTTATGAAATATGTTTTCACATGAATAATATACTTTTATAAATAAATTTAAGAAAATAAAGTGATGCATATTATATACATTTGCAACAGTTACTATAATGTAGAAAAAAAAAATTGTAAATATATATATAAAGCTCAGAGTATTCAATTTTTCAGTCAAATTTTATTATTAGATATTTTATATACGATATAAAATACAAATATTGTTTTTAGGAAGTAATGATAATAATTTGAATGATTACATTTTGTTAATCAAAAGTCTTTGTGTACACATGTCAGGAAGTTTTCACGAAATTCATGAATGTTAGTGTTTTAAGTTGTTAACAATTCCCTGAGTGAATTCATTGCAAATAGCCGATTTTAAATAAAATACTCTTGAATTGATAATGTGATTCTATTTCGAACCCACGTTTTATGATTAAAGAACGATGACACAATCTTAATTTATTTTTGGTCGAATTTATTTATAACTGTTAAATGTGTTGAAAGTTAAACAAATTATCAATAATTAGGTGAAATTCGTTTATTAATAACAATTAAAATAATTACAAATTAATATATTGGTAAGAATATATTATGTATTTATAACTAAATTGTATTTTCTTTATTAAAATTTATCGAAATATTTGAAAAAAGACTATATTATTAATAACTAAATTTTTTTAAACCTATTTTCCACAAGCGGCAAATAATAAATTATTAATTTATTATCCTTTTTAAATAAATCTAGTAAATTTTTTCAAAACTTTAATGGAAAGTTTTATTTAAAGTTGAAATCTTTTAAAATCTTTTCAATTAAAATAGTTAAACAAATACATATAAAAGTAATCAATTTTATATGAGACCACATCTATATATAGAAGTATCAAATAATATAAAATATTTTTTTAAAAATTAAGAAATAATATAACGATTAATATAAATAATCTTATAACGTTAAGAGTATTTTTTATTTATGTATATTAAAATGTAATAGCAATAATAAAACAAATTTTTAAAATAATTTTTTTTTAAAATGGTTGAATTGTACACTGTCATCTAGCTTAATTACATTCTTTAAATAAGTGTCATGAGAGAACAGGATCAGGGCTAAAAAAGTCCATAAAAATATCCTTTTAGAACTTCTTTAGTAATTTCGATTACAACACCTAGCTTTTTGGATTAATTCACATTTGCCTTTGCTTTAGAATAAATGTTTGCATAGTAAATTAATTGTAAACTAATTTAAGTTGTATATAACTTGTTACATAACAATTCGTGGTTCATAGAATCGAAGGCTTTACAGAAATCGATACAATCGAGGAGTTGGTGTCCTTAAAAATCAAAAATACTGCAATATTTAGTCAAATCTTTTTCACTCGAATTTTATTATCCTGTTGGACCGACACTGTCTTCTGTAATTTATTTGACAAATAATTAATGTATTTATATAATAACAATTTCTGCAGTTATTTGGATTATCAGTATCTCGACCTTAAAACATAATTTCGATCTCTGATTACATCAATTATCTGAAATCATACATAATAATTATTATATCTTGTTAGGCATTGTTGTGGTAAACAAATCCATAAGGAGACAATGGTTTAAAAATGATTTAAAATATGATTGTTTTTATTATGTTTATTACTCTTACGGATATTCAATTTCTTTATCTAAATAAGATTGTTGCAATCTTAAAGTTTCTCTAGTTTTTCTTGGTCTTTGTAGAAAAATTTTCTGCAAAATTCGGTCCAACTTTGTCCATTTATCGAAAATGACCTATATTATTTTATTTTTATGAAGAATATACTTATATATATATATACACACACACACACACACACTCCTACACAAGTGTGAAACATGTATATGGAAGAAAAATTGTAAAAAGTAACATTTTTACACACATTGTAACAAGTTGCATAAAGCACATCAAAGTTTATTTTTTGAGTTGCGGTTAACATTGCTCGTTCTTAATTAGATGAGAATAATTAATTAAATAATTATTTTCAATATGCCCAAATCTCTTCATACCAAATAAAAATATTTATCATTGATCCAAAAGTTTATTTGGCAGATGTCGTAAAAGTTGGGCGAAAAGAAACAGAGAAATAGCCTATTGACTTAATGAGAAACTCGCTCAACTTGTTTACGTCATTGATTTACTCATTTGTTTATTGTAGTACTCCATTCCTTTTGATGTACTGACTGCGGAATTGCTATGGTTTATCCAGCAATTCTGGAACCAATAAGAAATCCGAACTGTTTATTGGCTTTTGATATACGAGTATATATACTTAAAATGATAAATTCTTCTATAGAGTAACTTGTTGGATTTTATCGGACATCGCTGTTTCGTTGAATATTATACATTTTTTTGAATTCTATGATAACACATAAGCTGAAATATTTACATTAACTTATTGGCTATTTAACATAATGAAATAATGTAATAAACGAATTTATTCAACTTTATCGTATTACAAAATCCAATACAGCTACATGGTAAATTATTGTAAACCAATAAATTTCATCGTTCCAAGTCATGTTATCATCTAAAATTAAGAAAGTGTCCAACAATAGTTGATGTTCGATAAAGCCTACAATTCACGAGGGATTCGACATATCTAATTTTATTATCTCTGAATTTTCTCATTATTGGAAATATCAAACATTTTATTGGTTTTAGTACATCTGGTAGCTTCCGGTACCATTGTCCCAAATGAGTAACTAATCTCAGTTTCCCGATGCCACAAAAACACAACATATATTTTAATTGCAAATTACAATTATCAGAATCGCTCTGATTTTGATGCTATTCCACTTCTAACCGTATCAACTGCATTGCAGTACTTTACATTGTTTACTCAGAACTACCATCACAATTATCGACAAAATTAATTTTCTGAACAGCTATATAAATACAATTATAGTTATAATTCAATAGCACTCAGGAGTTTGTAACACTTAAGCGAATTTGCAAATATATCCCAGGGAAAAATTTTATATAAGGGACATATATGCGATAAATATGTCACTTATATGCGATATATATATTTCCAGAGGGCATATATGGCAGCTTATCATAAATATGTCACATATATGCGATATATAGTTTCCAGAGGTCTTATATGTAGCATATATGCCACATATATGCC
>JABFPK010001188.1:0-12343 GCA_022817445.1 Habroteleia sp. ZL-2020
GCCTTGGACATTCCACGATTGCGAAATGATCGTTAAGTTACGGCACATTCCCCGTGGAAACGCGCACCGAAATAAATCAATAGTATAGGAGATGGTGTTATTTTGTAGCAAAATGCGTATTAATGATTGTTCGGGAAGTTCTCGGTGCTTAAATGCTTCGGCGGATAAGTGCACATATCCGCTGGGTGTCGGCGCGGTGCATCGCGTGACCCGGTGTGCATGCGTATTTATTGACGCGCGTATGCGTGTGTACATAAATAAATAGGCGCTCGGTTATATCTGCATACGTAGTCGGGTACTCGCACGCTCGCAGATAAAAGAAGGTATGAATAGAAGACGCATTTATATTTCGCGTGTATCGCGCAAACGCTACTGATAAACGGCCGAGTGCGTCAGATATGTGGTACCTGCTCGCACACCGTGCGCCAACGTGCGCGTGTGTGTCTGTATATATATATATATATACAGGGCGAGGCACTTAAGGTGATGATCGGATATATGTAACTTGTTTATTGAACGCCGTATGAAACTGGCGCATGAACGAAATATATGCGTTCGGCATGAGGTACGATGCCGGGGAACGCGGCAAAAAAACCTAAACGTCGGGTATTAATAAAAGAAATGCACGCCGATCGCAAAGAAAAGAGTTGAAAACAAATGAGAAATCGTGGCGACGCGCTGAATTTGTTCGGTATTAATAAGGTACCGAAAGCGTAATCGATCTCATCGATTTTTTAATGCTTACCCTTATTTTTGGCAACTAATTAGCGAGCACTTAGCCCGATTAATTTCGAATCACGAGAATAATTAATTTGCGCGTTTCTCCTCGGCAACGCGCTCATTTATTTGGAATTAAGTAATGCAAGAATATCGAGTTTTTACGGCTCAAATGGGAACTTAGACGGGATATTGAGCAGCTATCGCGGGTCATCGCTGTTTATGGTTTTATAGTTTTCTTTTATGTGCGCGAGAATGTCGGATCATATAATAGAACTGGGTTCGTAGGATACTTTACGACGCTAGAAAGCATTCGACTTTCCGCCTTATCAAATAAATTATCGATTTTGAGATTAAGTTTTTTCATCAACTTTCATTAATTGTCGCGCACGCACCGTTTCAGCGAAGGGAAGGGAAAATATTTAATGACAAACGAGAGTCATACCACAAATGCCAACTTCACTAATTAGTGCCATGATTAAACATATTGATAAAACTCTATGCTGCAATTACTTCAATGATATATGACGATGCTTATTCTTTCCAGTAATTAAGTTTTAATAATCAATGACACTGTGTTTGTTGGTAGCCGTGCAAGGCATATTGATGAGTCCCATAAAGTTTAGGTCCCTTCATTGATGAATGGCAAAAAAACGGCACCGTCCGGAACAAAAATAACTTTTCGCTGAATACACTTTATATTGCCTTATCGAATAACTCAAGCAATTATGGTATTACAACAGAAAAATTTAAAAAGTTACGTTTTTAGAAATTATTGCCTTCCAGCGGTTTATAATGTTTATTTACAATGTCAAATAAATGGTAGATACGTCGAATGGAGTCGAAATTAAAAATATGGTACCTTCTAATTTGTAAGATGATAGTATATTTTTTATTTTAAATTATAACAAAATTTTAATTCAATTGAATCCAATACCTAAATACCTTTTTTTGGCCCAAAGCTCTCTATGAAAGTTAAAAATAGTGACATAAAATTTTCAAAAATTCAATTTTACTGTTTTTCTTGATGACCAAAGAAGAACTAATACTAACCCCATGTTCTTCCCGGAGAATCCGATTATTTTCATACCAGCAACATTCCAATTTTGCCCTCGCGCCATTTGGAGCACCATCCATTTGATTTTTGGAATCAGAATATGGCATTGTTTATAATTATCCGTAGTTAAGCGAAATTGGAATGCAAATATGTAGACAAGCGATCAATCTTTGCACCCGGTCTCTTCATCACCATTGGATTTTGGGCTCGATGGCTTCATTATTTGGACGAAGCGAATGCATGCCTGCTGTTTTATAGCTCTGCACTGATGTTAAATGACTGAGCCGCAGGTACGACCTTTTGCACTATATACGCGGGTGGATCGTAATAGTCCGCACCGTGGACGAAGGAACGAGGGGACCCCGTTGCGAGACGGTCTTAATAAATCGGGAAGGTTAAGGCGCAGGTGTTGGCAGATAGACGCCCCGTCGACCGTGAATTTGAATTTGCGTTTCATCGCAAACTTTCATCATTCGTTACGCGATCTTTTTTCGAGTTATAATCCTTTTTGGTTTTATGCAATTATTTACATTATCTAGAAAAAGTCGGGATTGGAAACACGAAACCCTATAACATTCGAGCGTAGTGAAGTGGAAATTTAATTTAACTTGGTTAACTAATCAAGAATTTAATTTTCTATAAACAAAGATTAATATTTTGAATGCGCGTATTAAATCAATTCACGCGGGTATTAAATTTGAAAATCGCAACGAACGAATGCACAATTTATTAACACCATTATTGCTCGCTCGCAAAATAAAAAATTCAATCTAACTAAGTCACACGTGCGTTTAACGTATCGCAGGTGATTTTAATCAAACGTTTAATGCATTTCCCACAGCGTTAAATATTATTTTCCTTGCAACGCGTGTACAATTTTTCAGAGATAACGGCGCCACGTAGCCTAAAACTCTCAAGTACCGTGTCGCGCGATACCAGTTACTACTTAACCTCACTTCAAACAATAACCACGACTAAAGTAGAACAAAACGAGCGTCGCAAAGAAACATAAAGATCGTTTAATGAAACGTTAAATGCTTGAAAAACACTAAATTCTAGGTTTCACCGCAGAATTGCGCGTCCCGGGGAATCATTACGCCGGTTGAAAAAGGAAATAAATCTCAAACGATTTAATATCTGTCCGATAGCGCTCGCAATGATAGTCGCGACTACAATGATTGCGTACACATGGCTCTAAACGAATTCGAATTGATTATAATACGCTTTCAACAAAAGAGCATCTGTGCACCAACAAGAATTACATTTAATACAATATAATATTACGAGGATGAGGAAGCGGTCGGCAGGATCAAAGAACATTAGCTGGTGAGACGTGGTTATCCGCGCGCCGCGTAACCAGAAAAATAATAAAGATTACAGTGCTCGCCCCGGGGACCAGACCGGGCCGAGAGCTCCTCGCTCTCCGATTTACCGGTTACCATACGTCACGATAATGAGCCGACATAAAGGAGCGGTTATGCGAGCGCGAGTTTGCGCACGGTAGGCAGCGCAACATGATTTACGGAGCATGTCTCGGGGGCAGCGTCAAAACCAATATCGAGCATTAGTTTAAACAGAGCACACGTTGAATGCTTATTTATCTTCGACCGGGACTCGCATCCGGATGAATTCCCCGCGATTCGTCGTTTCGCGGCCGATCGATCGCGAAATTTTGACAGCTGTATCGCGCTGCCATTAATCAGCGCGGAGATGAAATGTAAATATGATGATTTTGATTAGCTTCTTTTGCGCGGGCAAAAGAAAACTGCAAAAGCAGTTTGGGACGCTTCGCGCAACATTGAACGTAACTTCGACGCCGATAAATTCTTTTTTTTATTTCTATTTATTACGCGCTTTGGTCTTTTATTTGATTATTATTAATCTTCCACATAAACGTATAATTAACATTAACGTGGTATTGACATTTTGGAATTTTAACGTCGATGTGCGTAGGCACGACGCAATTACTCGGGGTTTTAAAATAATAATAGAATAAATGAATAAGTTAATAATTAAATGGAAATTAAAAAAGATTATTTAAGTATCGGATGACGAAATTTATTTGTTTATTTACGCTAACGGTAGTTTGATATTAATTTATTGCTTATAAAATTTTGAAATGTTGCTTCGAATGTGAATAAATTATAAAATTTCAATATTAGATTGTAAGTTTGTGTTCGACGTTAGAACTTTGTTCGGAAATTTCAACATTTGCTTCTGATGGGTGTAATTTACAAGCCGAATTATACGCATTGATATTCAAATTAAATTATAGCAAAAGAATTTTAAGCGACGTTATTAAGACGGTAAAAATGGTATATCAAATGTTTGCTGCGGCTTCCGCGGTTTATCTTGCTAAAATTAATTAGATGTGCACGCTTTATATAATAATTGGATATTTCCGATTGAATGTGATGGATAATTTAATCATATTAGTTTAATTCAGGTTTAATGTAGACTTAATTTGTGATTAGATTAGTCTAATTACAATAAATGCGAAGTCGACTTTGGTGAGCATCAAATCAAATTGGATTATTAAAATTTATGAAATGCTCCGTTTGATGTAATTAGTTATTTGCGCAAATCGGAGTTTCTCGTTTATAATAATTGTAACTAAACTGATGCGCACGTAACGCAATTAAACCGAATTTTTATTCGAAAACTTCGCAACACGTTTTAATTAAAAACTTTTATTCGCTTGCAGTCAGCCACCCACCACACACTCACACACAGACGTTCTTCTTTTTCTTCGTTTTTTTCTTCCTCGATCGTCTTCTTAAATGTGCAGCATATACGAACTCTAATTTGTGCGCAGCGGGTACACCAAGAACAAATGCACGCAGTGCATGCCAAGAGGGAGGCCTCGAACGTCGCGCTCGGTCTTTGTCTTCGCGCACTCCCGCGTTAACGCGCATCCATCATCGTAGAATTCGCCATGAGGTCCGCGTTTCTTGAGCTTTTTACGCCGCGATCGTTCGGCCATTGTTATTGTGTGGCGAGGTGCGCGTGATGAATAAAGCCGGTGTTAAAAGACGCCTGGGAAGATTGACACGTGCAATCAACTATTGAACGGGGAGAAGAAAATTGATTGGAAACAAAGTTTTTATATTTTGTATTTGAAAAAATTCGGTCCGTGCCATTTTTCTTGCGAGGTCAACGCTTTTTTCACGGCGAGAAAAATGAATTGCGAATATGTATGCTGTTTTGTTGCAATAAAGAGTTGAATAGGAAAAAAGTTTGATCATTGTTGAAAATTTATAATAAATATCCAAAAATGGAACACCTCAATGTGCTCAAAGTTCAACAATTTCAGATGTTTTGAATACATAATTCAGTTTCTGAGTATCGCTTCATTGATATAAAATATTATATTTGAAAATTCTTCATTTGAAAATTTTTTCCAAATCACCCAAAAAATGCTATCGATAAATTAGAAATTTCGAAATAGAAAAATTGACTTTGTGGAAATACTATTAATACAATCTTTATCTTATTAAGTAATCCTTGTAGAGATTTCAATTCTACACCAGAATAATATAAATAGTTATATGTTTGGATCAAAATTGGAAGAAAAATCAATTTATTATTTTTCAAATCAGACTAAAAATTGAAAAATTTTGCAGGGTTTTTTACACCTTCTTAATTTTGGAGGACCAAAAAATGTATTGTCTCAGATCTCTTAAAATTCTATGTAAATATCATCCTTGATGTGAAAGAAGATAGAAAATGATGTTTAAAGTATAAAATGGAGACAAAAATTTTTCACCTATTTCAGGTATTCAGGTTTCAAGATTTTGGAACAGAAACGGAACATAACATATGTTCAAAAATAAGTCTCTGGGCAACCCTTCATCTATATAAAAAATTTTTTTAACATTTTGACGAAATTTGAAAAATTTTTCCAAATCGTTAGAAAAATGATATCGAAAATTGAGATAATTTAAAAATGAAAAATGAGGATAGTGTGAATACTATTAATCCAATCTTTATAAAATTATGCTTTCCTTGTAGAGAATTGAATTCTGCATCAGAATACTATATATGTACGCTTGGGTGGGAGGTTGATAAAAAATCCATTTAATATCTCTGAAATTCGGCTGAAAATTGAAATTTTTTCAAGGGTGGGGCCTTCTTAATTCCGAAGGGTCAAAAAAATTATTGTGTCAGATCTTCTAAAATTCAATATATATGACGTCCCTGATGTGAAAGAAGATAGAAAATGGTAATTAAAGTGTAAAGTTGAGAAAAACATTTTTCACCATTTTCAGGTGCTTAGATTTTAACGTTTTGGACCAGAAACTTGGCATAATGACAAAAAAATTTTGTTTTTAATTTTTTGCCGAAAATCATATTTTAAGGGCATAAATCAGTTTCTGATCATATCCCCACCTATACAAGACATTTTTTGTGCATCTAGACTTCATTCGATAAAATTTTCCAAATCAGCCGAAAAATGCTACTAAAAAATGAGAAATTTTAAAACAGAAAAACTAGGATTGTATGAATACAATTAATATAATCTTTTTCTAATAAAGATATTCTTGTAGAGAATTGAATTCTGCATTAGAATAATATAGATACTTTTATGTTCAAGTTAAAATTGGTTGAGAATTTCATTTAGTAATTTTGAAAAACAACAGAAAATTGACAATCTTTCCATGGTGGGACCTTCTGAATTTCGAGGAGTCAAAAAAATTATGTTTCAAATCTCATGAAATTCGATGTAAACGACATCCCTGATGTGAAAGAAGATAGAAAATGGTATTTAAAGTGCAAAGTAGAGTAAAAAATTTTTCACCAATTTCAGGTGCTTAGATTTCAAGATTTTGGAACAGAAACTTGGCATAATGACGAAAAAACTTTTGTTGAAATTTTTTGATGCAAATCATATTTTAAGGGCATAAATCAGTTTCTGATCATATTCCCACATATACAAGACATTTTTTGTGCATCTGGACTCAATTTGAAAAAATTTTCCAAATCACCCGAAAATTGCTACCGAAAAATGAGAAATTTGAAACTGAAAAACTAGGATTGTGCTAATAATATTAATCCAATCTTTATCTAACAAAGATATTCTTGTAGAGAATTAAATTCCGCAACAGAATAATATAAATACTTGTATATTCAGATGGAAGTTTGATTTGAATTCAATTTTATAATTCTGAAATTCGGCTGAAAATTGAAAATTTTTCCATGGTGGGACCTTTTTAATTTTGAGAGGTCAAAAAAATTGTTGTCTCAGATCTCGTAAAATTCAATGTAAATGACATTCCTGATGTCAAAGAAGATATAAAATGGTATTGAAAGTGCAAAGTAGAGTAAAAAATTTTTCACCAATTTCAGGTGCCCAGATTTCAAGATTTTGGAACAGAAACTGAGCATAATGACAAAAAATTTTGTTTGGAAATTTTTTTCCGCAAATCGTATTTTGGTTTCATATATAAGTTCTGGATCATACCGCCACCTATATAAGGAATTTTTTTTTCATTTTGACTAAATTTAAAAAAAAAATCAAAAATGGCCAAAAAATGGTGTCGAAAAATGAGAATTTCAAAAACAAATAAATTGAGATTGTACGAATACTTTTACTCCAATCTTAACGCATTAGAAAGATTCATGTAGAGAATTGAATTCTGCGTCGGAATAATATAAATACTTGTATGTTTGCGTGTGACGTTAAAGCAAAATCAATTTAATATGTCTGAAATTCGGCTAAAAATTGGCATTTTTTCCAGGGTGGGACCTTCTCATTTTTAGGGAACCGAAAAAATTATTGTCTCAGATCTTGCCAAATTCAATCTAAATGAGACCTAGGACGTGAAAGAAGATAAAAAATAGTATTTAAAGTGAAATTGAAGAAAAAATTTTTCACCAATTTCCGATGCCTAAATTTCAGGTTTTTGGAACCAAAACTGAGCATTGAACTAAAAAATTTATTTTTCAATTTTTTTCCGAAAATCGTATTTTATAAAATGTCATAGTCTAAATTTATGATAAAAATATAGTATATTGATATGATACACAAATGTATATATTGAATAAACATTATCGAAAAATCGGCAGTTGTTCGCTTTTTGCATTAGAATACAAAATGATGTCATAATGCAAAATTATATATTAATATAATTCCTCCCAAAGTATAAAAATATGCATATTTTGGCTTTGGACGTTTCGCTTTGAAAGATTACACCTAAACGTTTCATGATGTGGATAAAGCACGCTACGCATTTATTGGACACAATCGTTTACTCCTTCATGTTTTGAATTTCAAGTTTCTCAAGGCCCTGGCCAGGCAGCCACCTGACCAGGAGCTGGAGGGTGTAATCATGCGCACGCGAGCCCTTAAGCCCACTTTTTTCTTCGCCGTTCTCCGGCAAAACTGCAAATCCCTTCACAATCCCGAAAATTGGTCCGCAACAAAAAGCTCGCGGATCATCAATTTTACAACTTTGCCTCGAAAAATAAATTATATTGACTTAGTCGTATAAGAATTAAATCGTAAAACCCTCGCCCTTTTGCCCTGAAACGGTATTGTTTTGGTGAAACAATTATTCGTTTTATTGTCGAAGCGTTGCAATTTAACTTTGAAGAACGGTATTTTCATCTCGAGTGATGGAATCGAAAAGTAAAACACTTTGCGTACGCGAGAAAAAATTTAAATTGGCGTCGTTTATGTAATCGGAAGGAGAAAAAAGACCCGCCACACGATCCGGAAGAAACCTTTTTCAAGTGTCATGCTACATATTTCTTTTATCCTCATAATGAACTTAAATTTGCAGATGAATAACGAAACTCATGCGTGCTTATTCAGTTGCGTGACTGTTGCATTTAACGTGACAGAATGAAGTTGAAATTGTGAATCGACGCATAAATGCATTCGAGTTATTCGATAAAGATTGCTTCTAACATTTTCAAATTCAGGTAAGATCGCGAGATACAAAATGTGGTATCTTAACGTTTGTAGAAAATACGTTGTATAATTTATACCGACTTTTCGCACAAAGTTAACCGTATCGTATAACACTGTAATAATAAAATAACAAAATGCATACGAAAGATTTGACGATAAAAATAATTTATTAAATAATTCGATTAGCTTTCTCGTTATTATTTACGTATAAATTTGAATCATTTGCAGTTGCTTATAAAACGTTTCACGTTTATTTCTCCACGTATTTAACGTGAGAAAAAATGCGCAGCGAAATTGTCTGTTGAGCATAACGTTTCGTTTCTAATTATTTTATTTGCCGTAAATCACATTTAAATGATTAGAATCGAGCGAACAAAATGAAATCTAATAATTTCCTTAACAAAATCATTATGCGTAATGACATGTGCATTTAAAATAAGCCATACATAACTCGTCTATGCCAGCAAAGTGCATCCTTCGCAACTTTCTCTTACAACCTAAAATATACATACACATACATACGCGTGCGCATTTATATATATATATAATATGTAAAACATGACATCCACGGTACAATATACATTATATGAAGGTACTTATGCAGAACTGAACCGAGCAGTTCTCTTAGAGCATGCATTGACTCCGCTTTGAATACATTTTGAAAAATAGTTCGAGATCGGAAATGATGCGCTGGTAAAAAAGGTCCATTTTTTCGTGACCGGGCGTTCATTGGCTCGTAAATTAGATACGGGTTAGATGCAACGACTTTTGATATCGATTTGATGTAATGACTCCCGCAACTATCGGATAGGATACTGCGGCAAACCGCAGCCGTGGGATACATCCGGGCATGTTAAAAGGCCAGAAAGAAAACCAGGCTACCGCTGCAAAGTAGTAAGAAGTTGCAACCGTTACGCATTGACCAACGCAGTGACGCAGCTGATGACCGAAGTTAAGCCGGAGAATGTCAACAAATTTTATCTAATGTCATCTTTTTTGATAAAGCCCAATTTTTTCGCAATAGAGAAACTGCATTCTGGCATTTCGCTTTAGAAATACTCTTCTCCTTCTGCAATTCAAATTTTCAGTTAAACAACTTACAAGAAAAAATGTCATTGATTCAAAAATAAATTAATGTTAACCTTACTTAATTTTAGCATTGTTTTTTTATATATCAACCCCAGTAGAAATTAAATCGGGTTGGCCACATTACAAACATGGCCCTGGTCGGGAAGAAGCATGGCAAACGGGATGACAGTTTTGCTTGTCGGGCCCACACCAGGTCCAAAACAAATAACACATCAGGCCCCGGAAACGCAGGTAACGCCGGGCAATATAGTGGCGCCGAGCAGGAATGCCCTATAAAGGGCCTTGATATGGATTTACTTAAGGGGTCATGGCTGAACACCTTCAGATAATCATGAGACGGTTAACTAATTTGAAGCAAATAAAATTATCCTAGCGGGCCCATCTTAGGGCCAAACGTGGTTAAGAAAATAGGCTTCCCCGTGGGGGCCATTCTCATGCCCGACGTTACATGTGCATACGAGCCCCGTACTGGTGGCGTGGATGCCAGTTCAGGGCCATGTTTTAGCCCGGTCCAAATTTCTACTAGGGAAGTGTATATTTTGAGTTAATATCCCTTTCCAAATATAGTTTATAGGAATTATAATTCTGATTTTGAATTAGGGAATGTTGCGGTTGTCGAAATTCGTGCAAATATTTAATTATTCGTCGAAAGGACGTATATATAACGGATTGAAATAATTACAAAATTGTTATTTGAGAAATACTGTCAAATAAAAGAGAGATGTTACGAAATTAATACAAAGACGTAAAAACTGCTTCGCAAGATGTTATCGACTTCCAAATACACCAGCTTATCTTCCCGGGCAACGTAATACATGAAAAAAGGCGAAGCTTATTTGCGTGATTCACTGCTTACTTTGAAAGAGTTCAGTTTATTGGAAAACATTTGCGTACTCGTAATAAAAAGTTACGAATCTTACACGAACAAAGTACTTCTCTCTCCTCTATCAGCGTATCTTATCAGCTAGAAAGGCAGACGAGATGTTTATCGGGAGCAATTAATTGCCGCGACAAAATCTTCAGTCAGATTTTTTACAATGAAGTTGTCCTATACAGTGCAAAATTTCGTTTAACACGTTTTCATGTATATTAATCAACTTAAAATTGATACGTTCTGTCGAGAGACGGAGTCATAACACTTGGTACAATGTCGCTTTTAGGTTGCTCTTCATTTGCTTTACTTCTACATATTTTTTTCATTGCGTACGTTCATATTTAAAATGCAATTTTACATATATCGAGTGTTTGCTGAAAAGATACATCTTTATTTCGAATTTTATTTTAAATTAAAATTATTATTTTTGTATCCATTAATTTGTTGTATTTTTTAATTATTTAAGTAGTATTTGATACGAAACCATATTCAATTCCTTATTATATGCGCATAATAATGTTGACAATTAATTAAGAAGGCCATTTAGGTTTCCTATTCGAGTTTAATTAAATTAAATGTAATAAAAATAGATAATAAAATAAATAATAAAATTTGACAAGAAATATTTGCTTAAAACTATTAATAAAGATATTTAATGTGGAAACATTGTCTACTATAGTATATATCAGATTGTACTAAATTAGTGTAACATAATATTTACATACGATTCGACAAATTTTTGTATGTTGAATCAAGTTTACAGGTAGACTAGATATCAGATAGCAGTTTAATATTATATTACCATCACTAAGTTAGTTTAAAATAAAATTTGAAAGCTCATTATATTTTGAAAATGAATATAAATCTTGTATTTAGATTCAAATCTTATAGTTAACGTATTATATGACAATTCATATTATTAAATAAAATTATAAAAAATAAAATAAATAAATAAATAATTGAACTTATATATACATTCAGCAAGATTAATTTAATTCAATTAATATATAAATTTAATTCAGAATAAAAATTAATATACAATTTCTTAAGATGGACATAATAATGTCCTTTTTACCCTCAGAGGAAATTATCGTTATATATTGCTCCATAACTATATAATTTATAGTTAAAACAGTCATTTAACTGTATTACCCTTCGCGTCGTTAGTATTACTATTAAATATAGTTGAATCAGATTTGGAGTCTAAATTTTTTAAAATTAAATTTAAAAAATGTGTATAATATATATATAAATCTTTTTCATTTACAGAAACAATAATTCGTTTGAAAATAAACTCAATAATAAAATTGTCCATCACATCAATATCGTTTACAACTAACAAGAATTAAATTTTCATTTTCAACTTTGTTTATAATTCGGTTCAATAGTATCCCAAAAAATAATAGCCATAAAAACATTTTTCGTCGCAAGCCCATAATCAAAATGAAAATCTCTGAAACTTGCGATGATCCCAAGTCCCTCGCTGCTCAAATTGCGGCCACTTTTATTTCTGTATCAGAGCATGGAAATTCGCGATTAATGCAAACATAGTCTCGTGACAAAACGCATTCGAAATTAGAAGCGGCACGTCAAGCGGCGTAAACGTCTGCATCGGTATTTATTTTTTCCACCTGTTTGCTCTTCGTATGATTGTCTTTTCGACACGTCCGTCGCTCGATCTTCTGCTTCTATC
>JABFPK010001189.1:0-12342 GCA_022817445.1 Habroteleia sp. ZL-2020
GTTTAGGAATGTATTCGTTACAGGTTGAATTAATCAATGCGATTTTAATTGGGACAAAATGTTCGGATACAATTTCGAAACTTTTTGTTTGGCGAAATTCAAACCGTCCCTTATTTTGAATTTTACACACTTTTTTAGGTGCAAACAAATATTTGGGTTTATTAATGAATATGATAATATGAAATGCTGAGAAGAAATAATTAATTTTATTGTTGTAAATTGAAATTATAATTTGCAATGATAAATAAAATGTTTTGGGGAAATTTGGACGATTAATAAACTTCGATTGGAGTGCAATAAACTATTCTAATCTCTTTACGGATAATTTAACTGATACGAAAATGCGTTAAAATTTTAATGTCATTTAAATAAGTGAACCTTTTTTCTACTGGACAAACGTATTTTGATAAAAAATGGTTATCAATATTAATTTATCACGATTAATTGATACGTACAAGAATGCAATTTTCTTATTTTTTGTTATGCTTTGTTAAATAAAAAAAATTAGTTAATTAATCAATTTCAATTAAATATTAATTCTATTTATTGTACGCAATTAATACATCATAATAATTTTGATGTTTTGGTTTTAAGTATATCATATAATTACAAAATTACCAAATATAGAATATTATTATTTAATAAAAATTTTGATTTTAATGCTGGTAATGGATATATTAACTTTTTTGATCACATTTTACTTTTTGAAAAATTGCAAAAATGATACACAAATTGATACAGCTTTGTATTTTTCTGTACGCCAAAAGCTATTGTATTTACATTTATTTTAACCGGTGAAATTTATTTTAAACATTATAAATACACCATTTCATTTTAACTGGCACGAGTGTAAATGTTTCACAATGATTGTATTTTTGTACAGGTTACAATTTTAGACGGCAAAATGTACACAAAACGCTCGACGGTACAAAAAACGTGGATATAAACAAAGGATTTTGTGTCAGACTAAGATACGAATGTACATATAAGAAACGGTCCAAATGCACGCAGGATGGCATGAATCACGACGAAAAACAAAAGTATACGTTTCACCATTTAATTTACTCGAACAATAGTTTAAGTTCCATAAAAAGGAACAGACGGAAACGCTGTCGGAATCTCGCATTCGAAAGTGCTCGGTTAGTAAATACACAAAGCTGTAGAGATCATTTCAATTTAAAATGTTTTTGTTAACAAAATACACTTCAAAATATACGTTGAAATTAAAAAATCCTTAATAACAGTACTTTAATAAATTCATTTCAACGTTTTCATTAATAATTTTAGAAACAGATTTTGTTCTGAATAAATTATTTGCCAAGATGAAAATTTCAATGAAAAGTGAGCGATTATGTATGCTAATGATTCTTTCAAAATTTATATGACAAGCTGTAAATGTAAACAACACATGAGCTGACAAGAAAAATATGGACATAAGCATGTCCACGGTTGCATAAATTGAATGAAAATTTTTGGAAACTTCGTTTTCCTGTGATACGAAATATAAAATTGCATTGTTCGTATTCTTAATCAATTTTCGGTGAAAATTGGAAAAAAAGTAAAAATTTGTTTGGGATGAAAAAGTTTAACTTTTAATATATATTATATAAGAAACAAAGAATTAAAAAGTGATATAAATTGTATGTCTTGATTTTGAATTTATGGGTATAATGACTGTGCTTCCTAAATTGAAATGTTTTTTTTGCTTATTTTAGCTCGTGGTAGCAAATAATTATGTTGGTTTTCACTAATTTTTATTTCCAATATCTACACTGAGAAAAAAGTTAGAGTAAGTTTAGCAATATTTTCTTGCCCAAGTAGAATATACTTGTATTATATTCATATTTGCTATATTTTATAAGTAAATATATTACAATTATGAATCAAAGTGCAATTTGTATCACAAATCATCTTAGCAATTATATTAGATATTGTTATAATTCAAGTATATACCAGTTGCGCTAGAAAATATTGCTAAACTTACTCTAACTTTTTTTTCAGTGTATATCTATATCAATGCCAATATCAAAATTCAATATAAGTTATTAGAAATTCTGCTTTTATTTATATATTCTCTATGCCTATATTAGTAACTTTATTAGAGCCACCCTTTTGCTGTAATAATTATTGTTAAATAAATACGTGTAAGTAATTTTCTATGCATACAAAGTTGAAGGTTGCATTTTTAAATAAAATACTTTAATTATTTTTTTTTTAAATTAAAACACGATAATTTATAATTTTTATATCAAACAATGTTTATACATTTATTCTTTGTAGTTAAAATAAATTCTATTGCAGTAATAATTTATAATATTTTCATCAAACAAAATAAAGAATTTATATTGAAAACAATTTATTTTAAATTATTCTTTTACTTTGTAAACAACACAAACATTATACAAGTTCGCAGCAGAAACTGTTTAATTAATTTTGATATTATTTGGAGAACATAGTAAAAGCAGCTTTTTGCTATAAACAAGTATCAGTTTGAAGTAGCTTTGCAGTATTTTTAAAAACATTATTTTTAAGGATATTATAAACTTTGGCATTGTACCCTTAATTAAATATTAGCATTAAATAACTGTAAGTTGATTGTAATAAACGATATTACATAGTTGAAAATTCTATTAAAATGTCAAAATTGCTAAACTACTAATTCGGTTCATTTGAAAATTATTATTTATCACTTGTACTTTGTTAAAATCATTATCAAATGTTGTTTGCGAAACATTGTTATTACTCATTAATTATTATTATTGTATAAACATAATAGTCGTAATAACATTTTAAAATATATTATATTAAACAAATTGTACTTTTTGTTATATGAAACAAACTATATATATAAATTAGTAAACAATTATATTTTACCATGTAACATCGTATACGCAAATTAAATTAATATAAATTTAAATTTCACCCCGTTTGGAGTTTAATAAATTTAACTTATATATAAATATATATATTACAATTATAAGCATAGACAATTAATAACAAAAATTAAATTTTCCAATGATATAATATAAAATATATTAAAAATGAATTCACATATTCACGTAATACCATTATCTGCAAATGTTTTATCATAGTTTAATTTTAGGAAATTTTATTTTCATCTTATTTTCCAGGTAATATTAAATTCCATAGCGGCGCCACGTAGCACCACAGATAGGAAACGAGTGTCCCACATGTCGCCACCCGATTTTACCTAATAAATATTAATATCAAATTAGTTATTAAGTTTCAGGCGGCGGTGTAGTTAGGATTAAAATCTTCCACATCTAAGATCTAAACTATAATTATTATACTTCAGATTAAAATTATAATTCTAAATATCTTTTTACAATTTGCAAAAACAACATTGAGAATATTTTAAACTACGAGTTTATTTATGTTGATTTATTTTTGTTACTTATTTTAATTTGTTTTTTATTTCAATAAACAAAATAACAAAATCTTTACTAATTACATTTTACGTTACTTTTGTTTTTAATTATTTTTCCGATTATTTCATTTTCATTTTAATACCTTTTTCCTACGTTGAACGAAATTAAATTTTTTTTATTTCAATTGCAATTTAAATGTGTATGATCTAAATACACTGAGACCAAAACTTGAACATATACGTGGAAAATATCACATTGCAGTTACACTAATTACGCTTGTTTCAATATAATTTCTGTTTACAACTATTGCCATTTCTAGAACAGATATAGAATGAATATATAAATGTTCTTAAATGTTGTTTTACATTATTTTTCTTGCGATCTATAAATATAGACTACTGTCTCGGATCTAATTATGGATAATTAAGACGATATCGTAAAATACTTTAAATGTGTAAATTATATTAATCAAAAATACTTTTTGTGTCTATAATATTCTGGAACTTTGCGAATTAATGTTTCATGTATATAGTAAGACAGAGATTTATATAAACAATATTAAAAAAGGAATAAATAACAAAAGTAGAAATAAATAATAATAATAAAATATTTGTATTCGTCAATATCGAGATTATGCACTTTATTATGATTTTTATTACGATAATTTTTATATAATTATTTTAATTATTTATTATTATTATTATTATTATTATTATTATTATTATTATTATTATTATTATTTGTAATAATTTGTGTTAATTACGAAGTGATCCATTTTGGATTTGGATACTCATCCATAATAATTAGGTGTGGAGAAATATGCAGTTTCCACATGAACAAAAACACATTATAATAATCACATAACTAATAATTGAATATTTATAACACAGTAAAATTTAATTATAATACTTAAACATGCATTAGAATCATATATGAGATTAAATAAATGATGTCAATGATGTTTATAAATTGTTAAATTTATAATTTATATTGTTTTCATACACAAATTAAGTACCAAATATAATTTTATTTAAATTAAATATATAGTTAAATTGCTTTCTACGTAAAAACACGTGTTACATATTAAATATTTATATTATATATAAAATTATAAAATTTATATACAAAAAAATAATGTATGGAAAATATGTTAATTTAATTAAGTAATATATTTCTTACACGAGACGAAAATTTTAATCGTTTTCAAGTTCTGTGGGATAAATTGATTTTCAGTTATCGTGGAGCGTCGTTGAATGAAACTCCCGTATTATCTCCGGGGCGAAGAACGTTCAAACGCATTTTCTACCTGACGATTCGGCCTGCGTATCGGTGACGCAAATGACGTTGTTTCTTAATTTACAACGACTTGTATTTGTGTACACGTTTCTCCCGTTTCGCGGTCGCCATTTAGAAATTTAAGTCAAGCACCACTTACGTAAACCTTTTGCGGATTAAATGGCGCTTTGCAATCATGGGACGCGATACGAGATTGGCCCGAACAAAAGCATTTCTCGCACTAAAAGTTATTTCGTTGAAACGCGAGCCAGAGATCCGTCGCTCGACAATCGCTTTTGTCAACTTTGGCAGTTTCATTGTACCTTTCACTTTTCGCGTTCGGGCATAATGATTGCGAGTTTTTTTATCTTTTTGTCGCTTTTTCGTTTCCTCTTCCGATTTTTTTCTTTCGTTTTAATTTCAAACTATTGATCGCGTCAAACAATTATTTTAATCATACGAATGCTGTTTTAATTGAATTTCATTTCTTTTCAATTTATGAAATGCCATTTTGCGCTTTTCAAAACATTCACTGAAACTTTCCAATTTTTTATTCAACTTTTGACTACTGACTGCAGTGGCAAATTAATTGATATTGGCTTTATTATAATTTAAATTAATAATAAATAAGCTTTGACTGAAAATGTATAAATTTTCGCAATTTTGGGTTATAATTTTCCTTTGGTTTCAATTCATTCATTTTTTCATAGTTATTTAAAAATAGAATTGATAATTAATTTAAAATAATAATTACTTTAATACAAGAAAACAGGAATCTGCTTTTATAAAGAAATGGAAGTGAAATACGGACGAGTGTTTACATACTTTTTACATATATTTTTATGTTGGCATTTGTTAATCAATAGGAATTTAATTAGAGATACGTTTTTGTTTAATTAAACTTCGTTCAATAATGGGAAAAACTCCGAAATCTACCACTCAGAATTAAAAAATAATACTTGAAATTCTTGTCAAAAGAAACTATTTTTCAGTGCCTAGTAAAAATAACTTTTGCGAATTAAACAAATTTGCAAAATAGGCATAAAATGCTCAATATTTATTGCATATAAAACATTTTTAAACTAAATAATATTATTATTACAATATATTGTTAAATTGTTTACGTTTTATAAATAAATGTAAATAGTTCCAATATTAATTTGGCATTAAAAATATGGAATAATAATTTTCTTTAATATGCAGTAATTATTGGAATTAATACCGTATTTTAATTTTTCAACTTTTTTCAGGTTATACCGGCGAATCGGTTTCCAATCTTTGCTATTTTTATCTTCAATTCTTTAAGGATGGTCGGTTTTACTTTATTCCACTTGCAAGATAGGTGATTGGTACAGCCAATGCAATGCGGGCATTGTTTTAAAAACAATAGCTTTCTGAATACAATTCGGATAAAATACGATACGATATAAAAAAATATTGACGTAGTCGATTTGCAATTTACAATAAAATAAAAACCTTCTGAACATTTTTCGTGTAATTCGATCATCTGTTTGTGGTTTAAATAAAAAAATTATGAAAAATGGTTTTATTAAAAGAAATACTATCTTTCCACCAAAATAGTATAATTATTGCTTAATTATAATAGCAATTAAGCAATAATTATTATTAGAAACTAATATGACATGAATTAAAATGTTTTATTACCTATTTAAAAGATATTATATTTCTCAATTATCCTGCGACCGACGTCAAATGAAATGTTTAACTGTGTTTTATATGAACATTCAACAAAGTTTCGTTTTCAATTTGCACTTTTTATTCTTTATTGTCTATTATTTGTTAAAAGTATGTTTCTTAAATTTTCGCGTTCACGTCATTGGACTTTTTTATCTATTCATATATCAATTTCTCATATAAATATTTCGGCATAGATATTTTTAAAGTTATATTTATATTCACAAAATATTCAGATAATTATTTTTTGCTTTTTTTTACTTGAATTATTTAAAATGAATTATGTTCATTTTGAATAAAAACAGAACTTTAAGAATAATTATTTATATTAATAATTATAGTATTATTAATATATAGATTATTAACAGTCAATACAAATATAAAAATGATAATATATAAATTCATGTTTTTTTTTCGTTTCAGCATGATAATATGTTAAAAGGATGGACAGAAGAATTTTTGTCTGTAAGTAATCACATTTCAAATTATACAATTAATAAAATCATTATAAAATTTAATCTAAATAAAGAAAAGCATTCTAGAACATGATTTATACCGCAAATGCAGATTTTATCACAAATTATGTTAAACAGTTGATTGATCTGCAGGCATCTAAATCTAAATAGTATACATTTCATAAGACAACAATCTGAAATTAAAGGAATTAATTTGTATGTGTAACTTCTAAATTGAATAGAGAGAGAGAAACTTATAAAAATTTAAATTATTTAAAAATGGAAAATTATATTTCATGATCATATTTGTATACATGAACTACATTTTATAATCATTAATTTAAAATATGGCTACGTTTATACAAAATAAATCTCCTTAAAAAAATAATTTTTTATACTTTCAGACAATCTCACGATTAGATCCAAAATTTATAGCTCTGCACTGCCAAGAAGTAGGTGGAAAAAATTACCAACAAAGTATGCAATATGTCGAAAATTTCGTTGGGTGAGTCAATTTAAGCTTTACTTTCTTTGATCTTATTTTGCAATTACTTTAATAAAGGAGGTATACAAAATAAAAAAGTTGATATTACATAATGGGCAAACGCTTGAAGAAGTTTACTTTATCCCTTTTCCTCCTTTAAACAAAAGTACCTTTTCAAAACTAAGGAAACCTTTTGCATAATCTTTTTAATAATGAATAAACATAATAAAATCATTAAATCCATGAATTAATTTATCATTAAAAATCACACAGTCACACTTATTCCATTATATAAAAAAAAATATTATTTATAAATTATGCATGAATCGAAACAATGTTCCATAATATGTAAATTTTAGAGATTCATTTAGATATGTAAAAAGTTTAATTAAATTTTGTAGTGCTAAAACAGCAAATGAAGTTTATAATTGTACGTTCCTACTCTCTAAAGAACGACACTTAATTAAATTTTTCTGAACTAATTAGTATACAATTTTTTATCAATTTTCTTCAAAGAAACAAAAGCTTGTTAAAGTTCATTTCTTACAGATATTTATAAACATAATATACCTTCACACTCAACGTTTAATAATTACATAATTTAGAAAATACGTTTCTCAAACTCATTAAGCGTTCTTTCTTTTACAATTTCCAAAAACACTAACATCATTTTTATCTGAGTACTCTTGATATCAAGCGATTAAAATTGTTTATAAAAGTTCAATTATACCACAATCATTAAACACGTAATCATCATTGATAAGAAGCAATGCTATAACATTAATATAAACTTTAATATTTACATGCAAAATATATGATGCAACCATAATAATAAAATCTTACGACGATTAACAATTAATATTTATTTATAACCGAGCTGTTTCTATTAATAATTCTTATCTATTCCATATTGCGTTAGATTTTGATCACATTATTTCCCATGACCGCTTCCATCCCCTATTTCAAGATGTCATTTTCCTCGCTTAGTAACATTTACTCATTCGCATGTCAGATATAATTTAAAGGCTTCTTTTAGGGTTTCTCTTAACAGCATTATTTTCCATTAAACCAATTTCATAACGCGTGTACGCTATTTCCATTGAATTGATATTGACCCGGGACAGATCGCGCTCGTTAACTTACGACATGACGCAGACACGTATCCGGGATAAAGTGTCGCCTTCGGTTTCTTATAACCATTTTTATAAACCTCCCCCATCAATTTCACCTCGATAAATAAATCAAGCAAAGAGAGGCAATAACGCGAACGGTGCATTAATAAAAAATGCGGATAAATAAAAGCGGGTTACGTGCTCGCACAACGTGGTACAGGTCGTATCATAAAATTATGTAGAAGACCCTGAAGGCATTAAAAATAGATAATAACCTGTCTGCGTACAGTTGAGTGAACCGCTTCAAAGGATTTGCCTGTCGAATAAATCCCGTGAGCTGATAATGATGCAATCAATAAATTAGAGATATTTAAAATTAGACTGATATTAAAACTTGATCGGACACCCAGATGGAGGAACGTGCACTTACACGCGTTTGATCAATATTTGCTCAAACGTGCGATCGCATTTTACCTGCGCAACCAGTTTTTCCCAACTTAAATGTCAATTCCTCGGAGTCGCAAAAGCGAATTGGAGTTATCTATTTATTGTAACCAAGCGTTAGCTGACAAATTGATCTTTGGATTTACGTCGTCCTCTAAATTGTCATTGTTCTTTCAAGGTTATTGATGGATTCCGAAGAACTGAGGCTCTTCGACAAAGTCAGAGTCTTCCTTGACGAGGACTATTCATCCGCCGAACATTTTACGGTATTAACTTTTGGAAGTAACTTACGAGGGTAATAATTCAGATTTACTAAGTTTGACTGGCATCTTCGGGCATCCAGCGTGCTAAAAATTTAAAATTTGAAATTAATTCAAGATTACACTCACGAATGCGATTGAACCCATTGAATCGTATTCAATTTCTTCAAGTCACAAATTTGAATAAATGTGATCAAGTTTCAGTAAGATATAATTAGTCAGATTTAAACTTTAAACATGCAATTCCTCCTGTATTCAAACTTGAGTTCGAAAGACGTGTGTATGAATTAGAATTTCTGTTTGGTTGAACTGATGAACTTAGATCTGATTGAGATCCATCAAATTGCATTTGTTTAGATCCAATCAGGTTCTATAATGGATCTGATCCGGTATTTTAATATCTGATCAGGTTATACTATTGTAATTAATCGGATTTGAGTTCGGAACAGGTCAACCGTAAAGTCTTTCTATATTGGATTATTCCTGTTGAAAATTCAAATCTATTCATATTTGCAAAGATCTCATCAAACTGATTTATAATTCAAGTATTATTCTTGTGTTATTTATAATTAAATCTATAAGATTAGCATAATTTATCTACAATATTACAATAAATCCATAAAAGTATCTAGAGATAAATTGTATTTCGTCCTGTAACTCATAAAACTTCTCTCGAACAAGTTAAATTTGCAAATAAAGTTTAAATTTGATTAAATGCAACGAATGTTTCTTAAATCAACATTAAACTTTCGTAATTGGAATGCAAAATGTAGCTTCCTGCGTAGAAAAGAATGGGACTGGATCGCGAACAGCAACACGCCACACCAATGCCAGTCCTTTACCAGCCTGATGCCAAACTGTAAAATAGGAAAATCCAAACAATGTGGCAAAGATCTGGTACAAGTCCGGCAACAGCAAGGCACATGACTGGCTCGTGTACGCGATCCATTGTTCCTTTAAATCTAATTCAATTTATCAACTCTGAATTATTTATCCTAATTCTAATTATGACAAATTTTCCTTTTTCATAAACTAATGCTCAATTGGTATATTCTTTAAGGCACTCGGAAACTTTTACTTCATCCACAATTCCGTTAAGGATGTAATGTTGTGGGATTTCAAAGGTTTGTTAATTCATTTTGCTTCTACAACAAATTTGAAAAAAGAACACTTTAACAAATAATGGCGTTTGTAGAAGGGACCTTTGTACCGGTTGATAGAAAAGTGGTGAGCCGTGGAAACATAGAATCTATAACGACCAAACAAAAGGCAAAGTTTCCACAGGACTTTTTCCCTGAATGCAGATATTCCAGGAAGGGATTCCTGCGTACACGATGGAGCATCAATGGAACAGTATTTGATCTCATAAATATTCACCTATTTCATGACGCGAGTAACTTAGACGCTATGGAATCGGTTGGTATTTTAGACGTTACACCAAACAAATTGAATAATATTATGCTTCCATTTATATACGATCTGTTGCAACTTATTAATATCAAAAGTGAAAACAATTTTCTTAAGTAAAATTGCATTTATCTTCATTGATCCAGATAATTTTCTATCAAAATAATTTTACAATTTACACTTAGAACTTTAAAATCAGCGTGTGGTTTGTGTAAATGTAATGCATCTGAATTTATCATTTTGCGAGAATTGAAGTTCAATTTATTTATCTTATTCAAATGTACTTTCGAATTACCTTCATTGTCAACTTAGCTTCTATTCCACGTCGTTCAGTTTATGTAAATTATTCATGGTAAAGAGAAATTACACATTTAGAAATGACAAATACAGTCATTTTTTAAGTAATATCTTCATATTAAGTTTCAAGAAGTAATATCTTTTATAAATCGTTACTCTTTGCGTTCAGACTGCCGCGGTTTTTGAAATGTAGCTGAAATAAGAAATTTTAAATTCATATTTGAATTAATAAGCAAAATCAAATGGATTATCTTATACTCTTGAGATAAAAAACTTATTGTCTTATAAAGCAAAATCTAAATAATATTATTATAACATGAACATTTGAAAAATAGTTTTCACTTTGTTACATTCAAAACGGAAAAATCCGGCTTTGAAAGTTAATTGGGCATTTACATTTTCTATATAATCTTGGCAATTCTTTTCAGTTTCCATCCGTCTATAGCAAAATACGAAGAAGAGCTTTAGAATATACGTTAAACAAATTTCACACGGATAATTATGTAAATGTTCCGTACTTTTTGTTTGGAGACCTTAATTTCCGAACTGATGCTTCTGCTGTGATTCAAGTATGTATATATTTTGCAAATAAGAAACATTTATTTTAACTTTGTTTCTTAATGTATAAATTGAGTTCATTTATATCCTTGGTCGTTTCAAATTGTCGCAATGCTTTTTCATTAATTTACGTCCAAACAATAATCCATTTTGGTTCTTGTCTTGTTTGCAGAAACTCACGGAAAATACACACGAAGACAAAATGTCGAGCAAAGGTGTTGTTAGCAAAGTGCAATACCGAAATAAGAAAGACGATCTTATTCTGACATTAGGCAAAAAAGAGTTCTCGCATTACAAACATCAGCATGTCTTCAATGAAGACAGTGGTCAATGGGTAAATATAGCAGTGAAAATATATCCTACTTTCACTCACATTTCACCGATTCAACGAGTTCATTCGTCTTATCTGCCATATTTGTTCGCCTCTTGTCCCCCTCACTCTTCCTCGAATCTTTCCTCATTTTATTGGAGGAATGCACACGTTTTTTTCGTCCACAGTTACGCGAGTATGACAAGGAATTACAAGACTTTGAAGGAAGACTGTTTGAATTTCCAATAGAATTTGTGCCAACTTATCCTTTTGAAGAGAACATTCAGGAGGGTACCAAATACATGCAGACAAGAGTCCCCGCATGGTGCGATCGAGTCTTACTTAGTCCCACTGCTAAGTCACTAGTCCAAGATGTAAGTTAAGTGTGATCACTTGATCAATTAGTCTCATTCAAATATTGCCTTCTTCTTAGTTCTTGAAAACTACCAGCAGGTAATTCAAATTGATTTAATCACCAAGGATAAATAATGAAACTTGATTATGTCTCCTGTCGCCATGATCCATGATCCTTTGAAACTAACTTTCAAAGCAAAGTCAAACGAGAAATAAAAAGTTAAATCCCACGTCCTCTATTTTGACATAATCAATAACGTTAAATAAAACACGGAAATCTGGAACATAAAATATAGCAAAAG
>JABFPK010001190.1:0-12339 GCA_022817445.1 Habroteleia sp. ZL-2020
CGCAAGGGCTATTGTAAACCGATGCATTAACCATTATGTTAACAAGTAGAAATTAACGGAATAAAATGCAATTGTACTCACTTTTTGACAATTCGGCCGGTTTTATGAATTAGAATCAAAGTATTTTCGTCCCACGCACTTTTCACTAAACTTTACTCTTTTCTTTTTATCGGCCTCTGTTTAAACAATAAAAACAAAATGAAAAGTTATAATTTTATATGTATTTTTGAGTGAGTGGGTGTAATCAGTTGGTGTGAAATTGCAACTTACATTTTGCGCAAAGTATAGTAATTGTCGTAACTTATAATAGAGTGTGAACGTGTAAGATTGTTTGTTGTGATACGTGCATCTTAAAGTAACGATATGTTTAACTTATTTACACATTTTAATCTACATTGAGGGAGAAAGGCCGATGCTAGAAGAGTATATAATAACGACTAAAATAACATTGAAAAGGATACTAAAACGTAAACATTGGAATTGAAAAAAGACAATACGTAAACCAGGTTTATGAAAACAAAACATTTTAGATCTTTTTCAAATTCAATGTGTTTATAAAAAATATTATTCTTTTTTTCGCTATTATTTTAGCAGATAATATTATGCCCTTTTAGAATTTCGAATTACTTTTCCCTAGTATTTTAAAACTATAAGAAATGAAATTTGCAGATGCAAATTTTAAATTATTAAATGGAATTATATATGGAAATATGACGAAAGAATTAATTAATTATTATATACGGAAATTTATAAATAGTATTCTGCAAACCGTAAAAAGCTATGTATAATTACAAACAAGACAACATACAGAATAAAAACACTGCGGATAAAGAGAAACATAATTATTTTAATTAATAATTTATATTTTTTGTAATACAACGATGCAAAATTAGAAATTTTAATTGCTATTTTTTACTTATTTACGTTTAATAAAACAAACATTTAAAACAATTTTAAAATGAATTCTCTTTTTCTCGTATTATTAAATTATATTTCAAACTGAATTAATTTCAACGTATTTGAATTATTTGGTAGCGGACAAATAAAAATTCTAAAAATCTTTTTTTTCATTTTTCAACATGTTTTGTTATTTATTTAATTATATATAATGTTAGAATGATGAACATAAAATAAGCAAAATTGTATCTCTTTTGAAGTGCATTTCTTCTCAAGTATTCTTTTTTGGCACGAGTGCATTAAAATAAAAATTAAAATAAAATAAAAAATGTTAATATTTTAGAATTTCTTCTTTATTTTGCAATACACATTATGAAGCTCCAGAAATATATATTCTAATTTATATTATCACTGTTCCACGCGTTTATTCCATTTGTATAAAGTTAAAATTTTATTTATACTCCATCTATTTATATAAATAAAATGTTGAAAATTTGTACTTTATAATTTCGCATTTTTATTGCACATCGCAAATTACCGTGTTCAATGTTTTATATTTTATAAAATTATTCCAGTACTGTCATTTTCCATAATTGTAAACAATGAATGTACTTAATAACAATAATTATAGTTTCGCAAAAACTTAAAATTTCCTTGCGTTGCAATTTCATCGTCAGTTTATGCTTCAAGTTCTTTTGCCACTTTAACTTTTTGAAACTTTCAAGTAAAATATTTTTCGAAAAAGTAGCACATATACAGAATTAGGCTTTACTCAGATAAGACGCTGAAAATATTGATATGGAATTACACTAGACGCGTTTATTATACATAATCAGTTAAAAAAAAAAAAACGCGTCCTACTTTTGAACACGTGTTGCCGTTTCGAGAAATTCATGGTACTTTTCGTTCGAAAAACGCACACACTTAACTTGCATTACTTTTTCGTTTCACCTTGTCATTTTGTGCAAAAAAAATCCTGCCACCAAATTTTTATTGCGAAACGGGAGAAGGACGTGGAGCGTGATTTCGAGTCTGCAAAATGCCGGAAAAAAAATTTTGTATTTGTCGACGCATAGTTTAAAAGATATTTAATATTCTAAAGAGAAGCGTTCACCGGAAAATTGCTATTTTAAGTGGGAAGACGTACTTTCCATTGACCTAAAAAGGGGTAACTTCGACGAGCCTGCGCATACGAGTGTTAAGAATATTCAGATTTTCTTTTCAACGTTATTTACGTTACATGTTGAAATTAACTTTTCGCGCTACAATAATAATCGACGTGCAAATTGTTATAAGTAATTGAAACTTGTAATTAAACATTTACAGAGTATAAATTCATCGTAACATTAGGTTGATGCTATTTTAATGCGAATCCAGATTATCAAATTAGAATTTTAAATATATTTGTTTGAATTAAGTTAAATGTAAAATAAAATAAAATATATAGAGCATTAAATAAGGCTGTTTTTTTACAAAATTCAAATTATAGTAACAACTGTAAGAAATTGGCAGTGAATTTGCATAGTTAATAACTTAAATTATGAAATTATACTAGTCGTATAGCAATTGAAAAACACATTTTAAAATTGTAATTTGAAAATGTAAATTTTAATGACATTTTTGCAATTAGCATAAAAAAGAAAATTTCTAGGAAAATTATATTTTAAATAAAGTTAAAACTAAATATAACACAAAATATATATATAATTCTAAATTGTATTAAAAAATAAAAAAAATAATTAATGCGAAAATTACTTTTACATAGCAATTTTTAAATAAAAAAAAATACAAAATAAATTTCGACTTACAATATAAAAATGCAAAACATAATTTCTATCTATATTAATCGTAATTATCTCTATAATGTTAAATTCCATAGCACGTAAAAAAAATTATAATTAAAACAAAATTAGAAATGTAATGCAGAACTATAAACAATGTTATCAAAATAATTTCAATAAATTTTTCGTAATCTTAATTGTGTAAAAATGAGTGAAATTGCAAATGCATACGCGTATGTTAATCATTGCATTCAATGGAACCAAAATACAGCGTTGGTAACAGCAAAATTAACCATTTAATAAAATCATAAAATCGATTTTATAAATGGGAAAGAAATTAATTTATAGTACACTGGTTGCAATTTAAAAACAAACTGTTGTAATAAAAAAGGAAATTAATCGAATAAGCGAAACAATTTCAAAATTGTAATTGCAAAAAAGTTAATCTGCAATAATTCGCGACTAGTTAGTTCTGCGCTGACATTAAATAGGAAACGTCTTGGGAAAGACTGTAAAGTCATCCGGGCTTTACTTATAATTTATATTGCGGTTGTAGTTATTACGAGCCAATCGCTCGTCGTCGGTCAGAAACCTTTGCGCCGGTAACTATACCTCCTCCGCGTGCTATACTTTACTGAATATATATACCACGCTTATAGATACGTTCCTCTGCTAGCGTTTCCGTTTTTGTTGACGCATTAATTACATATTTAATATTCTCCAGTTTGTTTGCGTTTCCCGTTCCGCCGAGGAAATAAAAAAAAAGATAATGCATGCGCGCAAAAAAAAATATATATTATATTCCCTATCCCGTTTTAAGAAAGATTTTCATTAATTAAAAACGACCGAATTGGAATTTGAAATACCACCGATGCGACGTCTAGATGACGCGTTTGAATTTATTATTCGGGATTCGGCAAAAATTTCTGTTTTTAATGTAACAAAATCTAAACAAATTGTCAATTTTTTGTTACGCGTACTTGTGTGCTTTTGTTCGAAATAAATAAATTATATTTTATAAAAGTTGTAACAAAATATTATTTCAAAAAGTAGAATTATTTTGTAAATGATTTTCGTGAAATATAAAGTCTATTATAACTGTTTTTTTAAATCGTATTATTATAAACATGTTTTAAATTACAGTTATACATTTTATCTAGAAATATATCTTCAATAATGCAAAATATATAAATAACAATAGCGGCAAGAATGATTCAAAAACTATTATATGTCCTTCTTTTTCTATAATTATGATAATTATTAATGTTTTATTAATGTAATAAATAATGGAGGTTTTTAATGTACTTAATTTAGCCATTATTACGATATCAGTAATATATAGGAAAATATTATTTTCAACATTATTACAATTATTCTTATAATCCAAAATTATTTTTTAAGTTAATGTATCTCTTTGTTAATATTTAAATTCCTTTGTCGTCAAAGCTATGTCTTCGCAAATATTAAAAACAATACTTTAAATATTTGAAAAAAGGTAATGATCACTCTCTAGATAATTAAATTTAGAATATTTTACAACAGTTTTTACTTGCTGCAACAGTCGACATGAAACTATAACTATCGCAATTATCGTGTATCTGAAGTGTTCTAACCTATTGAAGACACGTTTTAATTTCAATGACGGATTATGCAAAACGTAAAAAGTATTGTAAAATATTCTAAATTTAATTATCTAGGGATTGATCAAATATTTTTTTCAAAAATTTAAATTATTGTTTTTAATTTTTGCGAAAACATACTTTTGGCAGCAAACTGAGAATTCAAACATCAACAACGAATGAAATATCATTTTAAAATTGAATTTCATACACAAAAATATTTTTCTACGAGGATAAAAGCTATATTTTTTATAAAATTATATATTTTGAATCACTTGTAAATTAAAACTGCAAAATTGATTTATAACAAAAATATTGGCACGAAAACTTTATAGCAATGTATCGTAATGGTTCATAAATGATATAATACCAATAAAAAGTAGGATTTTAAAATTTCAAGCGTAAAGCTTCGAATGGAAAAAAGTAACTATACTTTTTAAAGGAATTACTCAAAGTTTGTATGAACAAATTGACTATAGAATGCAACGCGGTGTAATATGGTTGACGATTCTTTGAGTGTTTTAATGGGTTACAAAGTCAAATTGATCGCCTCGTTTACCGCACAAAACACTTTTTTATAACGCAGTTTCCAAAATGCAATTGTTAATGTAACATTGGAATATTCCGCACACCCGACAAATAAACTTTTTTAACATCAAATTTCATTGGCATTATCCGAACATTTTACGAGCGGCTTTGTACAGTTATCAAATTCCATCCAAAAATGATCCTTTTTTAATTATTAATTTTTATCCGAATAATAATTATTTTATTTAACGAATCAAATTTTTTAACGACAAATGATTAAATTGTGCAGTTAAAAGGAGAAATTGTTCATCGGAGTAATGTAGCATAAATATAAATCTAAAAATATATAACTTTTATACAATATTTAAATACCAGTGATTTATTGTAGAATAACAATATGTAGTAAATTTATTGGAAATAAAAACTTAAACTCAGAAAATGAATAACAATCACATTTTATTGCATAAAAGTTACATTTTAAATTATAAATTGTACTAATTTATACTAAGTCATAAATCCTCACTTGCGCATGCGAAAATTAACTTGGAAAATTGTATTAGCATTTCGTTCGACAATTTTTGTAAATTAACAATCGCCAAATTTTGGTAATTAAATTTAATTTGTTGTTCAAAATAAATTCGTAAACTTATACAAATGGCGGACTGCAAAGTTGCAACGCAACTTAGTTTTTGTTGGTAAATCAAACTTTAATTAATAAAATATTCTTTATCTTTTTTTTTTTTGTTTAAATTTACAACAAAACGTAATATAAATGTTAAGTTACGCAGCGAACTTTTGCGCGGCTAAAAATTTAATTAGACCTAGTTATAAGTAACTTTTCTAATTAACCGTCGGTCTTTTTCCGTAATTATTTAAAGCAGATTCCGCGCATTTTTAAAGCGAACCAAAAATATAATAAAGCGCCGAGAATATTCCGAGCAACTTTTATCGATAATAATCAGGAACGCTAATAATTCTATTTTTATGTATAACATTCGTTTATGAAAATGTTATTACCCGTCAGCGAGTGTGTGCGTGCTGAAAAAAGGTGTTTTTCAAAACTTTTTAATGCCATGTACATGTGCGAATGCTGCTGCTTTCCACGATCAATATCGTAAATTAAACTTCTGTATTCTTGATTACACGTTTCTTTATCTATTTGAAAGGATGTCATTTTGTGTATCGAGAAATCTAAATATTAATACGTTGACAGATAAACGTCACGTGTAATCTAAATTCAATTCTGTTGATTTTCTGTTGAAAAAATATGGAAAATGTTAAGTGTTTGGATACGTGAGGTACAATAAAAAAAAATATATGATTTATAATTCTAAATATAAATCACTAATTTTAAATTAATTTGAAATGTGTGTGTGTGTCTGTGGTAAAGTTTTTAATTATTTTTATAAGATTATTTAAGCCAATGTTTTTTCATTGGAAGCTGTTATTTTTATAATCTATTATTATTCAAAAAAATAAATGTTATTAATATTTTGCTTTTAACGAGACATTAATTTAACTTTGCTTCATTCGCACCAACACTATGCAATAATTAAAACGTTTTTATAGAGAAAAAAATCGTGGTTGAAAAAGTTTAAGTAGGATTGTAAAATGAATCCGCCTTATTGGTCGGATTGTATGCGTGAATGCCTAGCAAAGAGACGAGCTTGCAAGTTTCCCTTGTCTACTTGTCGATATGACACTCGAACCCTCTACTCGGTTATTACCCACTTTCTACACACGTTCATATTTAAATGCTCACGTAAACGTTAAGAATGAGAAAAAAAAATGAATCTTGAAAAACATTACAATACAATCAAAATAATTTTGTACTTAAAAATTTGAACAAAATAAAAGAATAACCTTCAAGATACAAAATAATAAATAAATAAAAGAATCTTTTTAAATAAATTAATTTCAAATACATAAATATTTACTTTTACAAATCGATGTGCCCTTTTTAATAAATGTTTATTTATAATCTGACAATGCTTTAAATAAGAACAATTTAAATTTCAAGCAATTTTGTGCATAAATAAATGAATTAATCGAAATTAAGGTTAAATTTACACGAAATAAAAAATATTTCAATCGCTTTCAGGAATCGAATTCTGACAAAAAACACATCTTTCGATCGAGCTTATTTCGGCTTTTTCTTAATCAGAAAATTTGCATTTTTCGTCGTCATACAACGATACTTTTTGCGAAGAAAAGATAAAGTTCGAGCAAGCATTGCAAAATTAGTCTCGCGTTGGAAAAAAGTGTGCATAATTTCAGCGAAATACTTTTCCTTCTCGTCCTACATAAAACGCGCTCATTTTTGCCAATAAAATGTGTCTCAACGTTATAGAATTGCGCAAAGCCTAATTATTGCTTAGAATTTATGTAACGACACTTTTGACATATAGTAATTATTTGCTGATATTCACCAGCAACCGAAAAGTCCGAATCAAACATTTTACTCCATGTAATCGTGCAGACTGCGAACTCCCACGTCGACTTTTTTATCAGTTAAACCTGTTTACAATCTGCGAAAACTTTCGATTTCACGTCATTCGATCGAAAATCGAAAAGTTTGAAATATGTAATTCATATTTGAGTATTTCAAAAAAATGCATTTTTGCAATTTGCTGCAAAAATTTTAATCTGGGGAAAAATTTAAAGTTAAAATTAAGAGCTGTGCGGATATACTTTCGAAATCCAAAAATTACTAACTTGTCTTGTAAAAGCATGTGTTTACAAATATATTCAATGAAGTAAATCGTGTTTACTAAATAAGATAATTTTCGAATTTGCGAAGTATATTTTCACTAACAAAATTAACATACTTTTCTTATTTTTTTTGTCAGAACATCACAACAGCGAAAGTATAATAAATACTTCTAGAATTAATTTTGTTATTTCGTCCATTTTTTGAATATAGAATGTTAAAATTTGTGAATTCAAAATATTTAAAATGAACAAAAATGTAGTCCTTTGATTTACATAAATTTAAATTTCCCGCTATTTAACGTGCAAGCGTCATTTATAATAAAGTTTTATTTGCAAGTTAAAATATGCGACCAGATATATTTGTAAATTAAAAGTTTAAAAAACGAATGGAACTAAAGGAGGCAAAAAATTGTATCTTTCTAATCTCAAATAGAAAAAAAATGTGAAACGTCATTGGTCGGTTGTGAAATACTTTTTCAAGTCAAAAACAGTTTCCCACTAGAGATAAGTACTTTAGCTATGAAAGGGTCAACGATAAAAACATACATGGTATATATAATCGGAACTACGACGACAAAACGAATCGAAATGACGAAACGAATTGATCCTCGTTGAACCTCGTTGAACTGCCAGAACCACGAAACCTCCTGACATTTCGAAAGAGTCGCGATCTGACAAAGAACTTATAAAGTTTTTTTTGCCGCGTTAATTAATCGCCCGTTGGCTAAATGTGTTTCCTGCAACAAAAAAATACGCGAAAAACGTTTCCTCGGTACTAATTGCGTCATCTCAAACAACTTTAATTATCATTCCGATTGGTTTTAAAGAAACGTCGATCAATTTTTAATTAATTATGGAAAAAACTAATTGGAACGACGAAGAAACAAACAAACGAGGAAAAAACATAAAATAAAAATAAATAGGGCTCAATTCGAAAAGAAAATGGGGAAATTCGTAAAGTCGAATCGACGCAGTGGTAAAGATTCTTCAACGCTATCGTCAACTCACGAGTTCAATTCCGGACTTTGGTATTTTTTTTTCCATTTTTTCAGCAACTTTTCACTTTCGTTCGACACTTTTTATGGTTCCACCCGGATACGCGTGAAACCAAAATGGTTATTCGGATAATAAAAGCTGTTTCTATTAGCCATTAGTTCGATTTGATATAAAATTGATTTGGAGGTACGTGATAACAAAAAAATGGATTGCTCGTTCTTGAAAAAAGTTGAAAAATAATCAAATTACCATCGGAGTACAAAGTCGATATTTTGCAAAGCACTTAGTGGATCAATTAGAAAAGCATTCCGTGATTTCAAAGTGACGTACGTGCTCTGCCCACTTGTCATTCGTTGACTCGGTGCATAACTCGTTCGCAATTAGACCGCAAGTTAATGAACGATTATGAAAGGCCCGAAGTCCGCCATTTAAAATCGACTTATCTCAAAATTTTCAAGCGGCAATGCAACTTTTTGCATTGTCGCAGCCATTTTTAATCAATTTATTACGATACGTATTTATTTAAATCGATGCAAGAAGCGTTGAATATTTATAAAAGCCAGTTGTCCCAGTTTCGGCTCGCCCAAGATATTTGTTGCATTTCAATGACGTCGCGATTTCGATTCAATTCTTAAAATAAATGCAATTATTCATTTTAAGACTATATTTAATGAAAAACAAAATAATGGCAAAACCATTTGCAATTATATTTACAAAATACGTATTTGGAATTAATTTCTAAATCTCTAACATTTACTTTTTGAATAGAAAACCGAAAACTTATGATGTGCAAGATTTTCAATTCGTGCATTTTCATTAAAGTAAGATTTGGTTTAAAAAAATATTGCATTTGCTATTAATCCTGCTCCAATAATGCCAACATACGTATATAATATTTGGAATTATAATTTTTTCTTTTATATGCATTCTTTTATTTCGTTATATGTTTTTTCGTTCTAATTCTCCATGCACCTTTATCATCGAGAAACTATAACCTTGTTTTGATTAAACTAATTACCTTTGTGTGTGACAACAAAGTTGTATATACGGATGTCGAAGTTAGTGTTGGTGTTATATGATTCAGCTTCGAATGCTGCATAACTGCTGTTGTTGTGTGTGTTATATGTGATATGTTAAATGAACATTTTTGTTTTGCTGAAGATATGACCACTTTGCGATACAAAAATGTCTTTCTTAAATGAAACTTTGCAGTTGTGCTAAATTGCAATTGTAATTTCCACCAGTAAATTGATATTGCTAATGGCTTATTAGGCCATCGTACACAAATAACGCTTCCAGCTTCCAGCTTGCGTGGCACATGCGCCATGGAGAAAATGCTGGCATTTTGCAAATAAGCTGGAAACTGCAGTTTATTAAAATTTTATAAACACATACGAACTGCAAGCTCAGTCAAAATTTTATACATATTCCTAAGAAAATATTTTTTCATTCTTATCAAAATCTGTTATTTCCACCTGAATTCTACGAGCATAAATTTTTTCTTCGCTTACGTGGTTCGAACCTGTTCTAAGATACGCGGGAATTCGTTGTAACATTTATTTTTAATAATTTATTAAGTTTCGAAACATGCATCGGTATTTCAACGTTCCAATTCTTGGAATATTTTATGGAATGGTTTATTTAATTAAATATCATATTCAGTGAAAAATGATTTCATAGAGTGTGCTACAATACGAGTTCATTTCGTGTTCGTTGCAAGCATATTTTATTCAATATATAAACTTGAAGTTTTAATTAATAGATGTAAAATATTTAATTTGTTGCAAAAAGTTGCGCTCGCGAAAGAGATACTATCGGCGGATGGCAAAAATGGTGTCATGCAAATTAGATCCACGCGCGCGCGCGTTCAAATCTTGTTAAAATTACATTAATTTCGTCGGTATTACCGGAATTGCACAACTCGAAACGATTATTTCAACAAAAAAGCAAACAATTAAATTGATGCTAGCCTGGATCAAATTCTGATGGCAAATTTTTGCCTCGCTCGTTTTTTTCTAATATTTTCGTTAGATTTTAATCTCTTCGAACTTTTTAGCGTGCTTGGAGTCAGGCCAGAAAATTTTTACAAACACAAGCCGCAAAAATAAGCCTTAAAAATTGATTAAATAAAAAAGCGAAAATCGGGATCAAAGTCGTCAGTGCCAAATTGAATGAGAAAAAAGTCGGAAATAAAAATTGAGTCGCAGAGCAATTTGGAAGCGCGCGAAAAATTGAAGTAATATTAATTAGCGAAAGTTTGCGCGTATAATGCTATCAGTCGAATGAAATTCGAGCAATAAAAAGATACGTTTTACAGGAAGCAGAAGTGAAGCGAACAATATCCATTTGATGCGCGCGGCGCGCGAATAAAAACGTCTAATTAACGTGTTCAAGACTCGCTTTGAATCAACTAATTAATAAGAATTAACATGCGAATAAATTTACAACGATTTTATTCCAAAATTTGCAGCTTTTTCACCGGCTGCTTACGCCGAGCGCAATTTTAATCACGGTCAAGTTAATGCGAAATAAATTAACACGACCAAGAACACAAAACGCCTGGCTATTTTGTCACGCCTCTTTCCGAATTCATTCGAAAATTATTCAAATCATTTCAACCGAATTTCAAACAATTTACCGAAATTAAATTCTGAATATTAAACTTATTTTCCACGGAAACAAATCCAAACTCTTCCCATTAATATATAAACAAACGGGATTTTTAATTTATTAAAATTTAAATCCCCACTTTTTATCCAACTAGGTTACGTTTTAGTTAATTATCTAACAAAGTTTCGAATTTGGCGCAAAATTCAAACAATAATTAAATTGGCGACGTGTCGCTGTTAATTAACAATTTTTAAATAATTTATCTATTCGAGTACGTGCCATTGCTAGAACAATTGTTTCGTTAATTGTTGTCGTAAAAGTTTTCTTCGGCGATTATTAAAATTTTATTGATTAACTTTTATACGAAGTAATAAAAAAAGTCATTAACAACTATAATTGAAACTTCTTTCGTTTTATATTTAATATCGATTTGTGTAAAAATAATGTTTTACGATTAAATATATCGGATTTAATCGAACTGTACGCGGCAATAATTTTAATACCACGCGAAATTAATTAAAAACGAGAAATTTATGAATTTGTTTAACGCGCTAGTAAAAGCGCGAATTTCCTTGAGAATAAGATTTTATATAGAAATATTAAGCGCTTTTTATTCGGGGTAAAAAATGAAACAGATTTATATATCACTAAAAATTTATTACTATTAAACTATTACGGCTTTCGCAATAAAAGATTTATATGCAATTATAAGTAAAGCTTTATGTAACGTACTTTTGTGTTTACAAGTTTGATGAAAACACGTACGCTTGCATGTGTAAAAACAACACGAAACGACCGATTTCGATTTCTTAAATTTTCCGAGCGAAATTTTCATTACGAGGCGCTATTTTTTGCACTTTTTTATCGAATTGCATTTCGTACTTCCGCGTCATTTAATTTTAATGTGCATAAAAATGAAGAATGAACATAAAAAATGTAGATTGACTTTTATTATTTTTTGTCGTAAAAGATACGCGTAATGTTTTCACATAAATTTATATTTCGCGTTGCGAAATTAAAAAAAAAAAGGAAGCGGAGGGTGAGAGATGGGTTGATAATAGGGGGGCTAGAGTGAAAGGGAGAGAGAGAGAGGGGCAGAATAATGACGCATGATAAAAATTCAATGTGGGTTTTACTAATATTTATTTTTTCTCTAATTAAACGTCACATTCTTCACTTTACCTCTGGCTGCGACG
>JABFPK010001191.1:0-12334 GCA_022817445.1 Habroteleia sp. ZL-2020
GGCCAAACTTGTCCACATTTTTAATAGACTTATTTTTTCTACGCGGGTATTTTTATTTTAACTGCATAAAAATGGTTATTCTAACTATCCACATTTCACTCAGTGTAAAATCAAATTAATCAAAAATCGTTGTAAATTTTTTGTGGCAGAAAAGGAAATGATTATGTCCGTTCGGTATACTTGTAACTTAATCTAAACGATATAAATGTTATTACAATTTAAAGTACAGCGAAAAGAAGTATAATGACCACTTTTGAAATCAAATTTTCTTTCCGGTCATCGCTAATCGTTGGAAGATTGCATTCCTGAATAAGTAGTTGTACAATAGAAGACTGCACTCGTAATTCCGGGACATGTTTTCTCCTGGCGAGACAAAACAGATTGGTTTGAATAAGCAATTAAATAATGCGTGTCATTTGAATGCGTGATTTGCGCCGAGCGATGGAAATCACGCGTAATATTTGATTGACAAACAAGAGAGAGATTTAGAAAGCTCGCATGCTTTTGGAGGTTATTTAATGCGCGATCAACGTCGCGTTGAAATGCCCTGCATCGCGCGTCGGCGCTAATTTAATTTATTTTCGAAATTGCTCGTTTGCATACAATAATAAAGTTCGAATGCGAAATTGTAACAACCGGTTTCGATCGAATAATGTTGTTGGTAACAATTTTTCTAGAAACAACTGTCCGAAATATTGGAACGGAAAGCCATTTTGAATCACAAATTGAATTTTGAAAATCATAAAATTCGGTGGCATATAATATTTCAATTCGAAATGGAATTTTCTCCGAAAAAAGCGTCGATCGCATCGAAAACAACAACGAGTACCGTAATTCGATGACGACCTAGGCCAATACGAGCGGTTCCCTTTTTCCAGGTATAATTCGGTCGAGAATATTCTTCGTCTCGTCTGGTTACCTTTCGATGCCTTGTTTACCTGGACGCAGCGGCCCACGCAGCCATTTCCGGATAATTTATTGCATTTCAATGGTCTCGGGATTATTGTTCCGAAATGCAGCGATACGTACGCGATTTTGAAGGACCGAGATCGGAATTATTAAGACGGACCCTTGACAGCCGTCTTTAAGAACGTTATTAATCAAATTCAAGGTCGACGATGCTGCATCGAACATCGGAGGAAACAAAGAGGAATTTCTTTAATCATGCAGATACTCATAAAATCTCAAATACACAAAAGCATTTTACTGGTTGAAACTAATTTAACCTTCCCAATATGAAAGCGTGCTTCGAATTCATTGAATAGAAAAATTTATATACACCGTAACAATTCTACATCTCTGTTGAGATAAATTTAATAACGATATTTGAATTATCTTGAAAAATTTTACGTTTTTAGTTCGAATTCGAATAAATACACAATAACAAATATATTACCGATTGAAATTAATTCAACAAGAACAACCGCATGTTCTAATAACTTTAATAAATCCTTTTTAACAATTTGTTTATTCATTATTTATGTCATAAACAATGTAACGAAGCGATTTTAATTATTAATTTAATTTATTAATCCTTCATTTTCGATAATATTTTTAATTCCATCGGTAAATGTTATACACGTTTGTGAAAGTAAATGTAAAGGAGCAGTTCGTTACTTTTTTAAAATATGTTTTAATTAAACGATATATTGGAATCGTAAAAAATTGCGATCAAAATGTTTTTCGCAAATCACAGACCGTATCTTTTAATGATTATTTAAAGAGGACGTTGAAATGCGCAAATATAAGCCGGTAGGTAAATGCGAAAAATGACGTGCGCAAATACAGATTACGTGCAGGAATACGAACATGCATTATCAATGATACGCGTCCGCGCTCGTGTAAGGTCGAGGCAGTAACGTGAGAAAAGTTCGTCGACCTCTTTGCAAATCGCTCGCGTCGCGTTTCGCCGATCGCGGAACCACATTTCTGACAATTCTCGTCTCGTCGAAATCGAAACCGAATTACGTCGAACCGAAAAGAGAAAAAACTTGAAACGTGTGTCTCTCGTACGTCATTACATATTAATTCCGGGTTCCTCTAAATAAACAAGATCGTAAATGTTTTACATCGTTCGATGAATGACGAAAGAAATCACATTTTTCTAAAGTTTTCGTCGAAAAATGTTTTCCGACCTTCGTTGTTACGGGACAATGAAGAAAATCGTCGGATTCCACCAACTTTTTTGCGGGATATTGTTTTGGAACTTGCGGAAGCGGGAAGTAAAAATGACGATTTAAATTGTGCCATAAATTATGTTTGCGTTTGTATCGGTTCGTAGGCACACGGCACAATAAAATTACACATGTATCCTGCCTTGTACAATTTTACCAAACAGGTACTTTGGAAGTAAAATTAATTTCCAGAAAAAGAAATTCATTTAACAGTCCACTTCAAATAGAGATTTCAATATGAAAACGCTACCAGCAAATAATAATTCCAAACAAACATAAAACAGATATAAATATTACAAAAAGTAACAATTACGAGTAGAATGATTAACAATAACATATTTCTTTAATTAACAATAAAGTACTTGTTAATTATTTTTCAAAAAAACCATCAAAATAAGTGCTGACTTGCAATGAAACTAACCCAATAAACTTCGGTAGTAAATAATTATAAATTCAATTTAAAAGAAAATTCGTAAAAATTGGTCATTTCGAAATGTAAAATTCCAAACTAAATTCCTTTGGATGCCTTTGAACACCTCAACCTCAACGTTGATTATAAAAAGCGAATAAAGAATTGGCAAAGGGTTCGAAATGCGATAGGAGGCGCGAAAATTCGCGCGGGGTTCTGTTTAATGTTATAATGAAACGAAACGCGTCAAACTGTCATTTAAAATAATAAATTCGAATTGTAATAATGTTGGCCGCGATAGGAAAAAGTGATTCGGGGCCGTAGGATCGTTTACGCGGCAAGTCGGCCGGTTAATGCGTTGCCACGAAGATCTATGGACTGCTCGTAGTTTATATGCTAATCCGTAAAGAGTGTTAAATACTCGATCATTTATCACACGGGGCCCGATCCGTCCTCGTCCCGCGCGGCCCGCGCCGCTCGTCCGTCCTTGTCGCGCGGTTACCCGAGTGCGTTCGCGAGCCCGGACCAGCGTTTCCCTCTGGCGTTCTGCGCGCAGCCCGAGTTTGGATTCGAGTCGCGCGCACCACGGGGCGTAATTATTGCCGCGTACGCCCCTGATCTCGATACAAACACCGCTTTATTGGCCATTGTGGTTGTATCATAAATGTCTCGGCAATGAATATTGAGCATAGATCATGAGTGTCGGCATAATTATATATGTATTTATATGATTGGGGCTTAAACGCGCGGGAGGGGCATTTCTTCGTGAGAATGCGCGCGATTTTAATGAATTTCAATCTACATGCGATCCGACTTTATGCACATGATTGATGAATAACGCGTACCTTCATTTATAAATAACAATTTTGCGCAAAGTCAAGTTAGAATATCCGTTTCCAAAATTCTGTGCTTGCATAAATATGCAGATTTTTTGTTTGTCAATCCGATTATGATTATGTGTAATTTACGAAAAAATTTTTTATTTTACTGTATAAGCATGCAAAAATGAACATATATGTGCCATAAATGTGCCTACATAATTATAACATTTACATGTGCATATTCAAAGTAAAAAATTAAGTTAATTGAAGAAGGGAAAGTTGTGAGTGTAACTTAAATTATTTTTTATTATTTGGTAAAATAATTTTAAACGATTTCTTTCAAAATAAAAAGAAAAAAAAAGATTTCATTTTTCAATGGATGTCGAGAATTGAAAGATCAATTCATGATGGTTTGGGTAAAAAGGACTGAAAAAAATCGACGCTCGAACAACTACTCCACATCTATAACTAAACACTTAATCATCGCAACCAAATAAACCCGACTCAGCTAAACAACCTCGCTGACCGATGCAATTTTTCTCCTCTTCCAGGCGCCATTCCACAACTCATCAATCCTGCCCCTTGACGAATAACCCGCGATTAGGACTAATCTTGACACGGTGTACAAACAAGTAATTGTTGGCTAATCTACTCGTAGGGCTGGCAATGATGAGGGGCTGGGTGACCCACGAAATTTGCTATATATTATTAATCGATTCGAATGGACCGCAACGCAATATATTTCACAACGAAGACAAGCAATTGGTTCGAGTTGCATTGTAAAACTGCAATAATAACGCATCAACGAATGATTTTCACCAAACTTCAATTTCTTGCAATTTTATAAAACCTAAACCAAATTGAATTTGCTTATAATTTATCTTAATTTATTGCAGACCATATATGTGTAAATTAAAAAATAACTATACATAATTATTTAGAACATGCGAATATTAATTCCTTCGCTAAAATCAATATTCTCAAGTCAAAGTTGCTCGCCAAAATACGTTGTTAAACAAGAACAACGGAAATGAATGAAGCAGGATATTCCAGTAATAAAAATAAGTCCCTACATTTTATGCAGTTAAGCTTATATTGATTAAGAAAAAAGCTCCTTCTTTTATTTTTCATTCACCCGACCAACGATATATTACACAGTTTTTTTCAATAAAGTTAACAATATTTGTTCAATTAAATTTCTTCTTATTAGATTACGCGGTAAGAGGCTCGAGTTAATTAACTTGGTCGTCATCAATAGTTTCCAGAAAATGCGCACATGTCCGATGCGAATTAGGGCTATCTGTACGAAATAGGACCAGGGGTTAAATCGGTTTTAGAAGTTGGCGAGGGTTGTTGATGATTTTATTTTCTTAACCAAAATGAATCGAGCAAGAAAACATCAGTTTCAAGTTAATTAATTAGCAAATCGATTCATAAAAACCTACAGAAAACTTAAGTTATATAAATATAATTTTTGCATATGCCAAATTAGAATTAGGCTTGAGTTTTAGGAAGAGTGAAATTGCGCGGGCGTCTTGTTTAGCTGAGGCGTGAGCCGTGAAATAGCGATACAGGTCCAGATCAAAGTCACGGCTTTCAAACAATGTTAAGCGTCGCCGTGTCGGCCGGTGTGGCCGCGAGCAGCCGTCGGCGGCCGGCTTTCAAGTGCGAAACACCACACGTACGCCACACGTTCGCAAATACGAATGGTTAACGGACCGAGTAATAGGTTGTTCCAGGTGCATCGAGGGTAGTACTCATTTCCACTCTAATCCGCAACAATCTTTATTATTACTTTATCGTCAATCCGAATTTTAATCCGCATTGAACTGTATTGTAATTCCCCAATATCTAATATGACGAAACGAATACTAATAAACAAACACACACACAATGCCACTATCCAAAAGCGCGAAATAATAAATAAAATGAAAACTATCACGTGAAATTCATGAAATAACAATAATCATTTACTGCATTACTCATGCTTTCTTATCTGAATGTGTAATTTGAAAACACTCACACACATACAAATTTGAATTGTTCAATTACGAACTTGTTGTTTGTAGTTTTGGCTTGCAACTCAACTGTTCTAAGTCATAATTTTATCGAACAATGTTCCCTTTCAACTTTATCTCTTGCAATAACAAAAAGTAACGCTTTTCATACCACGCTTTCGTTTTTCGTTTAAATCTGAGCACTTCCGTTTCGCGGATCAAATACACCAATGTGGGCATTGCGAATAACTGACGGCGGAATCGTGCCGCGAACAATGTAGCCAGCGAACATAAAACGCATGGACCTGTAGACCGGCGACAACATTGTTTGGTCGCGAACAGCTCGATGGTCACGAACCCGCTGTTCCCTCTGTTCGTCTACCAATATCCCCCACTGACCAAACCTCTTAATAGAAAAACATATTGTAATTTTGACCTTTCGGTCGTTTCGCGTTGTCGTTTGTGCAGATTTTACGCAGGCCGAATAACTGTGCGCTACGTGCGATCAATTTGTTTATGAAAAATTCATTATTTATGATATCTCCTGCTATGAAAATAATTTCAAGCTAACTTCAGTGGTCGTGTACAGGAGAATTTCTTTAAAGCTTTGCGTTTGAAATTTAATTGAAACATTTATTTTATAGCAATAAAACGAGATGCAAAAACGTAATTTCAATCTTAATTTTTCAAATAAGATGTTTAATCAAGTTTTTCTGTAGGTTTTAATAGGTATAACTATCCAGAGGCAATGTTTTTTCAAATAACATTTAATGAATTTACTGTCATCGCATTAAACATTTACAATTGATAAAATGCCAATTTACAGTCCGTATATATTTTATTACTGATTACTAACAAACCTTATTCAATATTCAAAAGTTGAATAACACACGCGATTAGAAATACCTGATTTATCACTGATAATCGTTTTGTATATTTTCGAAATGTATTTCGCATCAGTTATGCATTATTTATCGTTTTCTTTCAGCTGCCATCAATGATTACTTCTCATCAAATATTTGTCGCTGATTATTATTTACCGCAATTTATTCCACAGGCATTATCTTGAACTTATCTTTACACGAATCGATTTCTTCAGTAATTCCTGTATATTGTTCATCAGTAATCATCCAAGATACATAATTTCTCGTGAAAAATATTTCCTTTTATTATTTACATTTCATTGATTGTTCAAACATCAAAAGTATTCAAATCAACAATATACGTATTTCAAAACTCAAATGTATATAATTAAAAAAGCAAAATTTGATTGAAGAAAATGTACAAAAGAAGTTTATTTATCTCCGTCAACTTTTTCTAATAAAAAAAAAAATACGCAGAAAAATAATATTTAAATTTTTATTATATTTTCTAGATTTTTTTTGGACTATTGAGGACAAATTAAAAAAATTATTAGACAGTACGATAGAAATTGCTAAATTTTCTTGAAGATATAAATAGGTATAAGCTAACCATTATTAGAAATTGCGCCAATTTTAACTATATTGTGTGATAACATTTTTCACTTGTTTCCAATAAAAAAAATTTAGAAAATATAGTAAAATTTTAAATATTATTTTTCTCCGTGTATGACTGTCATATATGGACCACGCCAGATGTCTTATTTCATGTATGGTAATGGATCTGAAACATATATCCCACATATATTTGAATTTTACACGGGTATAATATAAATATTAAAAGAGAAAAAAAATTGTTTAATCGCATAGTGCAATAGCTATTACTGTGAAAATTTGAGCGTTGCTATAAACGAACTTTCTCATCTGCGAGAGATAAAAGAAGATCGATACAAGTGTCGGAGCATTGCGGAACGCCAAATAATCCGGTGTTATTAGTAAGGTCGGTCGGATGCGTCGGATGTAACAATGAGTTGTTAGCGAGTGACGCATCGAACTTCTCGCTGCAGCGCACCGGTCATGAAACGCGCGAGGGACAATGAGCCAAGACGAATAGCGAGAGAGACAAGGACGGAGACGGAGGAAGGAAAAGGAGCGCGGAGCCCTTAGTCGGTGTGTGCGAATTAACGAGCCGCGTAGCCGCGTCATTAACAGCCCCGCACAACCTTTTCCCTCCGGGTTTAATCGATCGCCTAATGATCTTGTCGAGCAATCGAACGATCTTGATGGTTATTAATACGATCGACGATGAAAAATGGCCCCAACCGACACACCGAAAGCTATCCTTTCGTCGCGTCTTTTATTCGCCAGCAAATCATACGCGATTCACTTTTTCTTTCTTTTCGGCAACTCCGTTTTATACTTACATACGATAACCAAAAACGACGACCAATAACCGTTTTGTCTTTACCTGAAAGCAAATCGAAAAATATTTGTTATTATTGAATATTCAACTAAATTGTTATTGATGAAAAATTGTATAATATACCCATATGTAAAAATCTATATATATGGGACGTACATGGTAACATATATGCCACATACATGGCACATATGTGGTAACATATATGGCATATACATGGCACATATATGGCTGCGTTTATGGCTACATTTATGGCACACATATATGGATTAGCTCGCATATTTAGGACATATATATGTTCATTTTTACATTTGTAAGTTAAACGAATTCTGTCATTATGTGGCGTGTAGAATTTTAAATTGTGTGCACGTCATTGGTTTATATTTTTCCTCTTTTCTCCAAGATTGTTTTTATATATATTACAATGAGAATTCGTTGGTATCTGATGAATATTAGCTAAATTAATTGAAGGCAACATTGACTATACGGATTTGAAAAGCGACTGAAACTAAGATACATGAACGCCGCTAAAATTTGTCTGGAAATAAAGGAGAACAAATGAAAAATAGGCACATTCATGTGGACGCGAAGCGAAACGTCGGTGCGGTTTTTTATGCTTTTTTGACGGCAATAAAAGAACGGTGCGCGTATTTACGGATTCAGGCGACGATCGTCGCACGTCGCGGTCCATTATGGTCGACTAATAAGATACTAGTGAAAGAGAACGAGACAAAGAGACTGAGCACGAAACAGAGACGAAAAGGTTACTCGAATCTTGGCGCGGTGACACAAAAGACTCACCGGCTGAATGAACGTCTCAACTCTCGAGAGATTCCAATTTGTCTTGATTACTGTGACGTGAATATTAAATCGTCACCGATGCCCAAGAAAGTCGACTGCTTGGATGACCGCGAACTTTGAACAGTGTCTCTTAATTCCATAGACTTTGCTTTTTCGCCTTATTTTTTTTGCAATGTAATTCGACGCCGGAAACCAATTATTAAGAAAAACATGAAACTCAATTAATCGATATGAAATTATTAATAAACTTGGCGCGGAGTGCAATTAATTATAAAATTATAAATTAATTATTTATTAGTCTTATTAGTAATAAAACTAATGACTAATGAATTGTAAATGAAAAAAAATGGTTTATTGTGTTACGCATTATTAGTTTTTTAAATAAATTTAAAAATAATTGTGTGTGCACGTGTACGTGTACAAATTTAAGGCTACGTGTAACGCAACAAAATAAACATTTTATTCGAAAAAACACAATTCTTATTGACAATTCTTATTGATTATTTGTCATTTGTTATGTTTTTGTACTGATGTTTTTTATTTCCTTTTGTGCCATTATATATATATTAGTGCCACTCATCTCTTTTTCGCAATTCAATTCAGGTAAAAGAATTTTCGAATGGTGACTAATTTGTGGGAAATTCAATTGAATAAGTCACCTGTTCCCGAACTTAAGGACTGTTTAATGTGGTTATATTTTATTGCACGAAAATCTTGACAAGATTTGAAATGGTTTTTTGATATTGTAATCGAGAATATGGGTGGCCGGGCCATGTATCTTTTACACTCAATAAATCACTGGAAACGAAAACACACATGCCATGAATTGAGAAATTTGTCAAACTTTTTCAAACTCTATTCAAATAAAATTTAAAAAATAACTGTATTACATTGCCAATTGATAAGTGGTCTAATTTTTTTTTATTAAAAATAACATTATCTATATCATTAAATTATAACAACAATAATAATGACAATGTTTGTGTTATGTTGATTTAATTATTATTAATTTTGGGAATGAATTTTAACAATTATTTTCCTTGGCCTAATGAAACCGATTTAAATAAATTATGAAACAACAATTCATTTTTATCTTTTACATTCGGCAAACTATACATTCAACGGTGAACCACCGTCGACTCTCAATAATAATTTATATTTCTCGAACGCGCACGTTTTATTTCCATCAACAATTTATAACGCCGTACGTGCATTTTTATTGCCAAACAAAAATTATTATCCAGCGCGGCAATAAATAATTCTTGGTTAACGAATATCTAATTTACAAAACAACGTGCAATTCTTGGACGTTTTTACGAATTTATATTCCTCGCGACGATTCGCGTGTACGCGAAATAATTGCAATTGTACCGTCGAGGCGGTGCTTTAGAATTTTAAAATATTCCGCGAGCGTCAAGGCGGTCGCCGCGAAATTAATTTTTATATTATTTATGTAAGAGGAAAAACAATTAGTTGTGAATAATGTCGCATTGAAAATTGCATGATTGTTATAAAAGCATTATTGTTTTATTGTTACTGATAAATAAAATGCGTTGTAATATTTATGCTCGATCGTTACGTGCATTTAATACTAAAAAAATATTCATATATGAACTATTTAAGAAAATGCAATTATATTAACCGATTCCAAGAATAAATTAAAAAAAAAATGTGTTGCCAAAATAATTTGATCGATGAATTTGAAAAGCATTAAAAGCGTTAATATTGACATCATTTTTAAAATATTTCACATTAAATAGAAAATATTTCCCAAATATAAAAACGTAACCAAAGTAGTTAATAACCAAAGAAAATTAATAACGAATTCATTCAACATAAAATTACACGACGACAAAATTGATAAACATAATTATTGTTCAATATAAATGTAACGCGACTAGAAAATTTCTATTCGGGTCCATTTAATTGCATTAATTACGCGACTTTAAATTCATTCGTTTAATTCCAAAAAAAAATGTAGTTTGCCTATTAATTAGCAGTGATTTTAAGAGGCCGCTCGTCCCGCGCGGAATCCAAATGGAAAACCGCGAAGAATGTAACGAGAAACGTTTATTCGCGATTATCTTCTCAAGCGGACGTTTCCGTGATCTTGTGAAAAGGGGCACAGCACGCGAGACCGACAGACGGAACACGACGTTCCGATAGTTTTGATATCGTAGGTGGCGCCACGGGTCGTCCGCTTCGCGTTTCCCCGGCTATTAGCTCGCACACATACTTATACTTATCGGCGTGAACGAGGCAGGTCCGGAGGATACGTCCAGCGAACGTGCATCTCGTAAAAGCCGTAACTGCCTCGACGAACAAAGCTGCGCAAGCACGATCGCTGGCCGGGAAAATAAGGTCGTGGGACGGAAGCGGATGTAACGGCCGTAACTTCGCACTTTTCTTTTATCGCGTCCTGACGGCTGCGAAAACCGACCGAATTCATCGCACCAAATTGATCGTTTCAGTTTCGCGCACCAAACACAAATACAGTTTCATCTGCGCAAAAATTTACTTCCGAGCTCGTTTTATTATTCATTAAATGCACAACGAAAATTCAATTCGTTGGAAGAGTAAGATTCAATTTCTTTGTTTGTTTATTTGCCGCGTATATTGCTTAAGGATATTTGAAATTTACCGAGGGAAAAATTTTATATAAGGGGCATATATGTTTGCAAAAGACATATATGCCACTTATATATATATATCCCATGTAGAAATATACAATTGGCCCAGTATCAATAACCGTGTAACGACGGTTGTCTAACCGTAGGAGGGAAACGCCATGGGACGCAGTCCCAGTACTATGAACAACGGTTATAATAACCAACAATGGCACAGCATTGGCACAGTGTTGTCCCAACGGTCTGCTCACAGAATAAAATGATGGTCAGTTCAATCGTTTGGATGGTATTGGGGATTTTGTTAGCCAGCACTGGCCCGACGATTAAATATCGACGGTTATCTAATGCTGTGCCAACGTTCGGTCGTTTGTTTGGGTTGGCCAACGGTAGATTTTTCTACATGGGATGCCGCATGTATGCCACATATATGCCACATATATAAAATTTTTAGCTGGATATTTTTTGCGGCTAAAATCCGATTTAAAAAAAACATAATTTCATTTGGTGGAAAGGCTGTTTTAAAATTTGTGCGGTACAGTGAAATTTTCGTAAATTAAATAACGATTTCATGAAAGTGCAAAATAATTATAAATAGAAATAAGTGAAACGAAAATAAACAAAATGATATATGCGGTGAAGTTGATTGACACTTGATTCGTTTAAAATTAATCGAAAGAAAATTTTAATTTAGTTTGCGTTGCTGGATACAGATAGGGAAGAAATTTGTAGCTGACATGACGTGTGATTAACTGCTGATCGATCGCGTGATGAGGTATTTACTCATATTGCGGCTACTTTAACGTGTAATAACAATTTAGAATAGAATGTTGTTAAAGCGTTTAGGAAATACAAAAATTGAAATGGGATTTGAATTAAAAATATGATATGAATATGTTGCGAAAGTTCGTGATATTGTCAAAGAAAAATCAATTGCGCTTCTTCGTCGACTTTCGACCTCGTAGATAATTGTTCGATTTGATAACAACTTTGCAATTAATTCCTTAATTAATTAACAACTTTCCTTAATTAATTAAAAAAATCCTAACACATAAAAAAACAGTTTTTTTTTAAAAAACTTTTTTATGTATGCCCTGTTCTTTTTGTAAAATAATAAATAGCCGCGGATCAAAGGAGTTTCCCGAATGCCAAACGCGCTACTTTTCTCCGATTAAATTGTTTTCTTAGAAATTAGCGACGTCTTCAAAGTAAGTACGAAATGCATTTG
>JABFPK010001192.1:0-12329 GCA_022817445.1 Habroteleia sp. ZL-2020
CTATTACTATACACTGTAATACTATATATCTTGTACTTTTTATAACTCAAATTTGAGATTTTAGTTCTTCTGAGATAGTCATTGCCTTAGACATCATGGCAAGTTGTAATTATAGCTCTTTTATGCTTTTATAATTTATTTTTTTATTAACAGAAACAATATTTGCTTAAAAAATAATTATATAGAAATAAAATTGTTGTGATATATATACCTTTATAATTATAAGTCACACACAAAACACTAGTAATAAGAATTATAAACAAGGTAAAAATTAATTAATTTTTTCCTATTCTAATTAATTTTTAAATGTCTATGAAGTCAGGATTATCTATATTAATTATCATTATCTACAACATTTTGTTTTGGAATAGAAAAATTTATTTCGTGCTTATTGCTCAAAATCAAATATAATGCCTGTCACATGTGCTAAAAATCCTTATCTTTTCTGAAGGATATGATCAGGAGATATAGTGAATGTGACTATCAAAAAATATGAGATTAACAAAATGAAATTTATTAGCAAAATATATGTGCCATTTAATTCTTTGCATAGATCGGTATTTTTCATATTTACGTTTGATTTATTTTTCAGGTGGCACATTTAATAATAATATTTATTGCATGAGTTTAAATGATTTCAATTAAACACGAATGATATTAGTAATAATATATGAATTTTGAAACAACGATTTAATAAGTATTAAAAACTGGGATAATTAAAATTATTAAATAAATTTTTAATATTGTAAAGATAGGGTTTTTAACTGCGTGATTAATAATATATTCTGAAATGTAATTCTATGTAATACATATTAAAAAATATATTTTTTATATATATTATTTGATAATTTTTTATTATTACGTATAATCGAAAATAGTTCATATAAATATATATTTTTTTAAATTTATTTAACATTTCTTTCTATAAGAGTAAAATTGAGCTCAATTTTAAAATGTTTAAGTTTCTTTTCAAAATTTAATTAGTTTAATCACTAATTAATGATTATTTTGCCAGTTTACACTCGCTGAGTGTCGGCTATCAAAAATGGTGGAATGTTAACAAATTCACAAAGAGTTATACTTTTAGTTATGCTTTATTGATAATGCATAATTTACATGGTATGCAATATATCAGAAGGCATCTCAAATTGTATAGATGAAAAGCATGGTTATATTAAAATATATTAAAATTATAGGAAAATATATTTATAGATCTGATATACCATTTATTTTAGTTAGATTTTTTTTATAATAAGTTAAATAATTAGTAATTTATAATCCAGTAATTTTTTAATTCAGAATGAAATTCGCCAGTTATAAATAATAATCAGAAAAATTGCGTATGTATACAATAATTATTGTATAGTATAATAATTATAATTATTGCATGCAATATGTAATATAATAATTAATTTATTTATATACTTATATATAATTATATATTTATTCACTGTATACATGATTTTATAGAAAAATGAATTATATAAAATACTATATCTACGTATGCTGAGGATATACTTTAAACATATATAAAGAAGTACTATATTTTAAAGTAGAGATTGTTTTGAGTATATCATACAGAGTGGTTAAAGATTCCTTCGAATTAATATAACCATATATGATTTTGGTTCATGGCCACAAAATCTCGGTTCATATTTGGATTATTTTATTTTGTTTTTTTTATATAAGGTCTTGATATAACCGGAAATACTCGAGCTTGGGTTATTTTGAGCTCTATAGGTATGTCACGAGCAGCATATGCAAATGTTTCATTTAATGTTTATTCAAGGAAATTTTAATAGGATACATTAAACAATAGGGTACATTCTCAGTGAAGAAGTTGTTTAAATTAATTAGATACATAAAAAATTAGTTTAAATATTTTTTATTATAAAAGAATATAAAAATTATACAGTTTTTTACCATATAATAACTACACTGAACTTTTCTCCTGTTTTTCAATGAGCTGTTTAACACATTTCTTTCAATCTGTGTGATAAAAGTTAGGCTCCCTAATCTTCTATATAACGATTTCTCACAACCAATAAGTTTTGTTCAATTTTCGAAACGAATTTGAAAGACAGTAAATCTATTATATATTATATTATTTACACACTTTGAATTAATGAGTATGCGAATCATATCATGGATGAGGTTCTTTCTTGTCTAGCTGCGCACCAATCAAAACGAGATATTTTTATTCTATTACGACATATTGGACACGTTTTATTTACCTGAAACAAAATTATTTAGCAATATAATTTATATTCTGAATAAATTTATAATATCATTTATGATAACAATTAAAATAATCATATAATAATAAAGATAAGATAATACAAAGTTGTAAATTTTATTTTATAATAAAAAAATAATGAAATTTTGAAGAAATTTAATAATCACCTTGAGCCACTGATCGAAACAAGCCTCATGGAAATTGTGACAGCATTGCACAACGTAACTAACAATGTCTGAATCTTTAAATTCTGAAAGACATATAGAACACTCCGAAGAATTGTATTTATGCTTACTAAATGTGTATTCTTTAGAAAGAATCTCTGACCCCAAAAACGTATGTGTTAAATCTTGTGTCATTATACTTAAATTGCTAATAAATTTGGAATATCTGTAAATTACAATATTTGGTATTAGGATATAAATTTTACTTCCTTATAACTTTTTAAAATATAATTTCAAATCACAACTTACATTAGACTATTCAAGTACTTTATGAATCTAATCATTTTTATTTTGGTCAATGGTTGTTCTCCTACACTGAAACATAATATATAATAAAATTTCCACTTTATATATTTTTTTGGTTTCACGATAAGAACATAAATAAGAAAATACCAAGAGATTTATTATTAAAAAAGAAAACTTACAATAAACAATAAAGAGTACGTGCCAGTGTAAGTTTTTCTTGTATGCTCGAATTAACGGAATTTTGATTACAGATATTCGAGAGTAGCGCAATTTCTGCTATGTCCAAATTATTTTTGCAATCTTTACATTTCCTAAAAAGTAAAAGGAATTTAAGTTTTAATATTTGAAATAATTTTGTTAGATTACATAATATTTTTCAGTTTGAAGAGGCACACTAAGTTTTAGTTTAAGCAATTAAATTTGCAGTTACATACCATAAATGGACAATAGCCTTTCGAGCTTCTGGAAACATAACTGAGATTTGTCGTTCCGCTTGAACTGAGTTTTGTGGCTAAAAAGTAAGAAATATAAATTAATTAATAAATATTAATTAATAAAATTACTACAGTAATTAAAAAACTTATACCATATTTTAGTTAATATACTTACGGGAGAGAAATATAAAATATTCATTTTTCTAGTATTATATGTTTTACTTTAAAGTATTACAAGAGACGTGTTCTGTTCTTCAACAACGAAAATACTGAATTTAATTTCACTACTTACAGTTACTTATATACAAATACGTGGAAGCACCATTGCAGCCCCTAAAAGGGATTAGAAATAATTAGAAATAGATAAGCGGAAATCAGAAAAAAAGGATTAAAGGATTAGTGGATTGTTTATATTTGTCATACTTTATGAATCATATGGAAAATTTTGGTAGGGATTGGGGTGTATGGCCATTCCATAATAAATATTCAATACATAAATATATTGAAATAGCTATTTTATATATCCATTGTATAAAAATAAATTAATTAACATTAAAAATAATAAAGATAAGATAAACAAAATAGAGATAAGTATGAAATAACTATAAACTAAAATTAAAATTATCAAATTCTATGTTATATACCGAGGAATTAGAATAATGGTAGTTTTATTTCAATAAGAATGAAACGTATAGACATTTTTTAAAATTAAATAGTTAGACTAAAATTTGTAATAAATAATTCGATTATACATTAAAATGTAGTTACTATCATATTTGAAAATAAATTATATAAAAATTATATATTTTTCAAATTTACGATAAAATGGGATAACCACAAAGGCTGCGTAGAAATTTTAAATGTTTATCCAAAAGCAATAAGATTGTATATTATATATATTATGTCATTTTAATCTGTATTTTTTATTTAATACTTTTTGTAATAATTTCACAACTAATTGCGTATTTTTAAAGTCTAATTACATGAATTTTTGAAATTGCTAAATTGTTTAAAAAATTATTTGTCTTTTAAAATTGAATTAGAAATTACAAAAAAATGTATAGTGTATTAGAAAGAGAAAAAAGTATCAGAAAAAAATACAAGTATACAAGTACCTACTATAGTAGGTACTTGTATACTTGTACAAACACGCGTGTTTGTAAACAGAACACATATCAGATTTTTGAAGATTTTTCCTATGAAAAATGGTTAAAAGTAAAAACAAACAATCTATGAAAATATTACTACCACTGTTTGTATATTTGTAACCATTTTACATAAAAAGAAAATTTAAAAATCTGATATGTGTTTTATTTATACAATCACTATTAGCACTTATTCCTAAAACTTTTTTCTCAATTCATAATATTTAAATGTTCCTCATATTTTTTATTTTTATAATTATAAGTTTAAATAATATTCCATTCATTATACTCGAAAACTTGCTTAATATATTTAGTTATAAATATAAAATATTTAATCGGATAAAAATATTCCTTTATCATTATATTTATTTTAAATTATAAATAAGATTATATTAAAATAATTGTTTTCGTGAATTATGTAAAATCCCTATTAGGATCTCACGTAATTAGTATTAAATACAAAAATAGATAATAGCTTAAACTGATTTTATTGTGTGTTAAATATACATTTTTTATTATCATGAGGTACCAATAAAATGGAATACTATTGTATATATATTTTTATGAGTTATAATTAATCTTTTACTTCAATTCACGATAAGTCCATCATAAATATAATTGTATCTTTTATACAACTGTCGCTAATATTTTTTGAATGCGTGTTCGGAAGCATGTAAATTATATAATTTTTGAGATTATATGATGAAAGTTTTTTGCATATGTTAATTTTTTCTATATTTCATAATTTTGTTTGTCATTTCATCATTTTTATTTGTTTATTATATCCAATAAACCATTTTCGATTGAATTGAATTAAAGATAATTCAACATTTTTTTATTTAATGCGTATTTTATTACAAAAGAACTTAATGACATATGCGTTTAATTGAAATTGATATTCATATTTGTTACGATTGCATCGAAATCGCCGTGGCATAGTAGAATTTATATTGTCAGCATCACGTTATTTTTTTCTGATATACAAATAAGATAAGACAAATCGTACAACGATCACAATATTTTCAGTCAATTATGAAACGCGGAGATATATATAGATATACAAGATCATATAATGTTTCTTATATAAATTTATTATTTTAAAATATATACATTGAATGCAAAAAATACAATTATTGAAAATATTATCAAAAAGAAAAAGTTAATAGAAATGTAAGCGTTTTAAGGTGGTTCTTTACCATATTAAATTATCTGTACATTTATAGCTTCCGACTTAACCAACTGTTGGTATCATTCATGATAATGAGAAATTGTGGATCATTAATCCCTTTTTGATTTTATATAAAACATATCTTCAACAAACAACAGATTATTTCAAATTTGTAAATAAATTAACTCTTCAAAAATCAACTAATCAGCACTATCTACAATTTAAAAAGTATCAGAAGTCATCTTCTCTCTCTTTACGTAACATAACTTATATAACTTATTCTTTATAAAACTGATTGTTTATGAATAATTAGGAAATTGACGTAGTATGCCAAGTTGAAATTTGATGCATTTATCTTCCCCTGTTCGGTTGGTAAGACTGTATGCACAGTGCGCATATCTCCGGAGCTCCGGAGAAAGCAATATCATAAGTAGGGGAAGGAAATGAAAGAATGGTAGAGAATCTCGCCGTAAAACTGTGTTTACTTCTACCAGACAAAGCATTCAGCGGTAATGTTTTATAATTCATTGTATAAATTTGACGTAATAAAGCATTTGAATCTAACCACAACCATTTTTGTAGTCGACAGCCTATGTTGTAAACTGTAAGGCACACATCGCGTCGTTATCGATTTGTTTTGACAGCTAGCAAGTACTTGGAATAAAGTGCAGTACGTTACTGCTCACACATATGTTCGTTCATCAGCACACAATTACACGTTTCTTATATTTACTGTGTTTACGCTCGAACATTATCATGTTCACTGTGAATCAGTCCATAGATCCTTTTGTATCTGAACATAATTTGTAACTTATTAAACATATTGCAAACATTAAATGACTTTTTGCAAGAAAATCAAATTCAATAAAATAAGATATTTTAAACCAAATCATTAAGTAAATTAATATACGGTGTAAGAACATTACTAATTTATAATATTACATTGGTGTAAAGAATACAAATTGTGTCTAAAATAATTTTGGATGCAAATAGATGAATTTTTGAAGGGAATATTAGTAATATTACTTATTACTAACAATATAATAATAACACTAACAATGTATTATATATAGCAATTTTGAAACTGTTTCAGCCGAGCAATGGAAACTTTTGGGACAAGAAAAAGATGGTTCTTTATTATTGGGATGGATAGAAGAAATTTCGTCCGAAGGTGGTGGACTCTATCCAAGATCTGTAATTGGTCATTACGACCGGATTAATGATACCTTGAAGGTATATTTAATATGATTGAATACCTTGTTAATCTTTTTTATGCTTTGAGTCTCTTAATAAAATAATTTTAATCCGTTTTAGGTACTTTATAAATTTACTGAAGTGTTAAACCTTGTCCAAGCGACGGTGAACCAAAGATATTCCTTGCTAGGATATATTATCAAAAGAGCAACGCTTCCAAAAGATGAACAATTTTGTAAAGACGTTGAATCACATCAAAAGAATCCTACCAGTACTGAAAATGGAGAAACCACGATAATTTCGGAAATTTATGAGGCTTTTGTGATAGAATTAGAAAGCAATGATACTAAAGTCCATATCATTGAAAGTGGCACTTCGAGACAAGCTAGGATACAATTTTTATACAAACAAAAAGAGACTCAGACCATGGACAAGTTTCTTCTTCTGGTGCATAGGGAATGTACGTTTTTCCATTGTCTTCTTTCTCATAAGACTCAACTCCAAATTATTAATCTCAATATATGTTCGATTCCCGATTTGGCTAGATATTCAGATGTATACGGTTATATATAATCCCGGTGAACAATCTATCCTGGAAATTAAGTCAGAACAGCTTGCCAAAACCTTCATCTGGGCACAGTGGGATGCTACCAATCAAGTTCTATATCACATCCATCGGAAGAAGCCAGTGTCTAGTGTTTTCTCGGAAGAATCCGAAAAATCACCATCCAAACAAAATGAATCTTGTCCCACACTTAGCGGATTGCAATTTCACGACGAACTTCCTCACGAGACTGTGGTAAAGATATCTTAATAAATTAGTTTAAATACTATGCACACAAATTATATTTTCATTTTTAGTTAGCTGCATTTCCATTTAAAGCAATAATAAATTAGTAAATTGTTGTGAATTGTTCACTTATTATCATATATAAGAAATTTTTAAGTTTTGCATACACGCTTACTATACGAAATTTGATTTCCAGCTGAACATTCCGTTGAATCTGCCCCAAGTTCCCACTTCAGACAATTGCGGAACTTATGAAGACGATGTAATACCACTCCGTGTCCACGACTGTTCTCTCGATCTCATTGTGATATCTGATTTCAAAGGAATTGTGTGTGTGTGCCATCATTATTTGTACAGACCAGTCAAGCCGCCTCAGCATGTTCTAGATTCTGAGCTCAGCGATTCCAATACCGTTCATTTCGCTTACTCCGTAACTGTCTTGCACCATAGCTGTGTCATTCACTGTGTAGTCCCAGGTATACCATGGATCAAAGCAAAATTAATGCGACCAACTTTCGTCCTCTATGGAGACAACCACATGATAGTATTCGTACAGGATTTCTTCACCCATCTCTTGGAGATAGGTCTTCATCACGAACCTTGTTGCCATATACTATGTGGACCGTTACCTACAATTCCTTCGCAATCTTCCTATTTAGTTCCATTGCTGAACGTAAACTCTTCCGAAAGCACCAATAATTTTGGGGGTTACGGCTCAAACATCTTAACTATTGGTAATTATTTTTATTGTTTAAAAAACCTTTTTAAATAACTCCTTGTAATAATAAAGTTCTGCGCATGTTCGCATTAAAAAAATCTTTTATAAAATGTGTCTTAAAAAACTGCAAATTGTTTAATTTGAAGAAATGATTTCATTATCAATGACTTATTTTTTATATCCAGATTTACCAACTTTGGACCTCGTGCCATTAACAGTTCCAACGAGTTTTCTTATCAAAGTCTTCCGCAATGAGTCTTCGATGGAAATTCGTTGCGGTATACTACACTACTTTATGTGTCATAAAATCGACCTGGATGCTGTCGAAGAACTTATTTCAGTTATGGCAGAGAAGCCGCGTTCACTGAATGTTACTAAATTACTGCAAGAATTCCTAGTTTGTGGCGCTCATGCTTTGGTCCAGCAAAATTTGCCGAACGATGCAACTATGTTGCTCTCCCTTTTAGTCGTTACGACTATGGAAGAGTCTCTGGGTTTCGAAGCAAAAGTTAATGATTTTATCGTAACTTTGAGCCATGAAAAGTTATGGAATACATCTGTAATGCTATTGTCGCCGCAGCAGAGATTGGTTCCTTATAGGAGCGATCTTTGGACTAAGCTTTGGGACAGATTAGGAGAAAAGAGCGAAGAAAGACCGAGGTTTAAACCAAGTCAGATTGCAGAAAAGTTAATGGTGTCTCTAGCTTGTTATCAACCGGAAGCTTTGTCTAGGTGTAGTACACCAATGTCACCCGCTGGAGGGTAAGTTTTTAAATTTTCAATATAATTGCAAACTATTCTTAAATTTATTGAAATAAATATTTAAATCAGTTAACAAATGTTAGTTTATATTTAAGTTAATTATTCTTTTTTTTCTATTAAGACTGGTAGTAACTACGGCAGCTTTAGGGGAATTGATGGGAGGTCGAGGGAAGTATTTTGATTCTAATTTACCATTTATTGAAATGGAAAGTTGTACAGCTTCTAAGCAAGAGCACATAGTCTCGGTTAATCTCCGGGAATTATCGGTTCACTTGTTGAAGTATGGTACTAGAACTAGTAGCGGGAGAGTAATGGGATCCTGCACCCCCCTTCATGTACATGCAATGGCTACCAGACATGTGACGGCTCAATTAGAAACTTCAAGACTTCTATGCCAAATGCTTTGCAAAGCTGCAAATATTCATTTGGGAAGCAAAAAGGAGCGTGGTTTTACTTTCATGTGAATACAATTTCAATTTTACACTTTTAAAAAGGCACAAATATTTCATGATAAAATTTTGTTTCATTATAAATCTTTGATCTATTGCAATAAAATTGATTAAACATAAATCAACAATTAAACAATAAAATTCATAAACATGCATTATAAATTCATTATTAAAATGATATATTAATAATAATTAATTCCACTCTTCACGTTTCTTTCAGAGATAATTTATCCGAACCAACGCAGTATTTGTTATTTACGTTATTAGAAAGGTATAAACATGCTACAGAAAACGTAGCTTTTCCTGTTCCTCAAGGATTTACTTCTTTTTTTACTTATCTTGGATATCGTACCTTGGATTATTATCTTTTCCTGCAATATGTACAACGATCTGTTTTTGAGCTACAGGTTGATGTTGTTAAAGCTATCATGGCTGGTAAGTTATACAAGTAATTCTCGATATGATAACAATTATACAAGTATCTTATGGTTGTGTCAAAAACTCAAAAAATATAATTTGATACATCAAGGGTCGCGAGAACGAACCAACGAGGCAAAGTCCAAAATTGGGACACTATGCGTTTTTATTTTTCTGATATTTGAGTTTTAATGTAAAATTTTAGAGCATGTTTTATTACGATTTCTTTGTCAGTTTTTTTACAAAAACTTTGCTGGGTTTTTTTTGGTCGGGAAAAATGTATTCACAACTGTGATTAATTTTTATAATGTCTGCACTTGGCATATGGAAAATACCGAAAATGAATACTTGTACATTTCAGATATTAGCGATGACAAAACAAGTCTTCCGAGAAAATTAGAATTATTGTCTTTATTGCCAAGATCAAGAGCTAAGCGTTTACTGAATCAATGGCTGCACCCTGTCAGTTTCATGTTAAGGGCTCGAGAACATGCAACTAATGTTCTAAGTGGAGAAATTTGTCCTACTCGAACTAAGCCTTTACAACACAGACATCACAATGGTAAAATTATATTTCTTGGAATAATTTGATGTATTATCTGTGTATTATTATCCAACGTCAATATTATCCAACATCTTCTGATATTTTATAGGTTTATCAGCTTTTCCTTCGGGAGATCGTTTGTCTCCCCTTGATACATTTCTTGATCTTCTAACTGCAAAAGGTATTCTTTTTAAATAAATTACATTTTTAATATTTTAATAATGGTACAGAGTAATTGTATAAAATAATTATACTTTCATTGCAGCTAGTTTAACAGAATTGGATTTTGGTTTACTCATTGAAGCAACCACAGCATCAACTGAAGATTTTCTATAACAAGTTACATGTATTTAGACTCAATTTGTTTTACAGAATTATATACAAAATAAAACTGTCTGAGCTTTTAATAGATTTTTCTTAATCTAACTTTTTAATTGAGTATGTGTGTAAGATTTAATTAAATACTATAATAAATAATATCTTTTAAGTTTTTCGGAATAAAAAACTTAATAGAAAGGTAGGAAAAAGTAAGAAAACTCACAATTTCTTAAATCCTTCATTATTTATCTTTTTATTTACAAATTTACAAATGGAAAATTGGTTTTTTTTTTTCAAAATTTCATCTATGAATTGAGGCAGTGGTTTGCAATAAGTTAATCGTTACGATAAGTAATTATTGTTTTTATTCTTCTTAGAAAATTCCGATTGCTTGAGCAAGTCCGGCATATATGTGCAATGTGAATGCACCTACTATGGTCGTTACAATAGCTTTAATAAAAAGAGAGGACCATGGCCCCGCTAACACAGAAATTGTTATCATATCGAGAATTAGAGGCCTGTACACCGTGGAAATGAGCATTACCACTACAATAGGAATGAGTCCTTGTTGGAGATCATGTCTTGACCATAACCAAACTAGAGTTGCAGTTGTAATGTGCTGCACCTGTCAACAATAAATCGAATTAATACACCGGAGAAGAATATTTAACATAATTTTCATAACATTATAGAATATAAATATCTTCAACCATTTTTTGACTTTAATCAATTTTTGCTTTGAATAAAAAATAAAAATTAGATTTTTAATTTTTGATTTAGGTTTTATGTTATATAAAGGGAATGATTATTATCTGCTTAAAAGATAAATATTATAATATATATATATATAATATTATTTAATTATATAATTTTTTATTTATTCAGCTTATATAAAAATATAAAAGATATATAATACTCTACAGTTATTAATAAAATACAAGTAAAATATATATTTACCAAACTAATATTAGATTCCAAACTTTTCTGGATATATTTCCAATCAAATTCAGCACCTCTAGCACCAAACCATAATAGCAAAAATCGTGTTAAAATTACTTCTGCACTAGCCCAACCAATGCCTGCAGTTAATACTTTAGCATGTCCCTTGCCTGGGATACTGTTTAGTACTATTAATATTCCAACCAGATCTGCTAAATCAATAGAGCATTTTAAAAATTCCTGAAAAATTACAATGTATAATAAGATAAAAATCCAATAACATGCAAAATATTATTTTTTATATATAAAACATAAAATATTTTTTAGTATCTGAAAATAATATATTGTGATTGTATAAAAGTAAATGTAAATTAAAAAAAGTTTTTCATTCTAAACAAAATATACAAAAGAAATTTAATAAAAGAAATAACATTGCATTTATACATATATATATATTTTAATGTAATTAATATTTACAATGACTAGTATTTAAGTTGAAATACTTACTCCTAGAAAATCGAATCCTTCTTGCCCAACATTGTCAGCAGTTGGGAAAAATGTGGCTAAAGCTAACATTTTTACAAGTTGTGTGAAAATATAAATACCACCAGCCTGAACACATTTCCAAAATGCTCCATACTCGGATCTAAAATAATAATAAAAAAATAATCAAGAAATTAATATAGTTACTTTTAAATTAATACTAAGCCGAATGATAAATCTGATTTGTATTACTTACAGTCCG
>JABFPK010001193.1:0-12328 GCA_022817445.1 Habroteleia sp. ZL-2020
TTGTATGTAGCCCTGATGAGGTTCTTGCAAAAAGAACGAAACGTCGGCAATTAATAAATATCAAAAATTACAATAAGTCCCAAAAAATGTTATTATTGTTCCTAAGGGTCCCCCGCTCTATAATAATATATTTTTATATTAACCCATCAATAAAATTGCCCAACGTAACCTGTAACGTCGAAGCGTGTAGTTGTTTCTTAATTATAAATAATAAAGTTTTTTCTAACATCGATAAGAGAACACTTATGAAACTTTTTTATCTCTATCGTTGATCTACATAGACTTTCCTTGCCGAACATAAAACATTTGAGAATTTGTCAAATCTCTACTAATATCTTAAAGGTATCAGATTTTATTCCCGGGTTTTTTATCATTTTTTTAAGCAAGATATTAAGATTAAAGGTAACTGAAAATAGGGTATCCTCTTCGTTGCCTCGTTCCAAAGTCAATATCCCACTAATATTTTAACGTCGTTTCCCAAATGGCATAAACAGTTTCTTTATTAAGATAAGAAACTCGTTGCAACTATTTTGGATTTTAATATGAAATAGAACAGCTCCCGCACCATTTTATTATAAAATTAAACTCGACTGTTAACAATTAACTTCGCTCGAATTTCCAAATGGCTGAATTTGCGAAATTTAAATATCAAAATTGGACTACGTAAGATATTGAATCCGCAAGGAGTGTAAAAGTAGTGTTTCTGGTCGAAACATTAACTCCGTAATCTTTCAACCATCTTGGAATTCGAGAAATCTAGTGCCGAATTTCTCTCTTTGGCGGTGTTAAATTGCGTCTGTGGATTAGTGGAGTTTAGCTGCTGCGAAGGTCGTAGTTAGGAGCGTAGTTGCTCTCACAGTTCGCACGGTATGTGCAGGCGTATCCTCAAGTTCCGTTGGTGAGATTGTGGTCTCAAGAGAAAGCAGCTAATTTCAAATATCGGTATCGCACACGGTAGATGGTCAAGCAAATTTCCGAATAGCTGTTACCTGTTTTCCATTTAAAGATCGATTTGACCAATTTGCCTATAAATTCTCGAACGGAATTTTGCGACGCGCGTTCGAGCAAATACTTGAATCGTCCGACAATTTACCGCCAAATCGAATCGTCCTTTTAAGTTAATTTTTCGAATTTTGGAATTCGGTTATTTTTATTGTTTTCGATGCGATTCGGGAGACCGTAATGAATGGATTTTCTGATAAAATACCAAAAGTAGCGATTCGAATTTCAGTCATTTCCAACGCATATTTCAGTCGCCATTTGCGTGCCTGTCTAAATTGTCATAGCAATATCAGGCAGAGACGCGAAAGTGTATAAACGTTATTGCGATTTTGCAGATACAATTTAATTGCATTTGTGTAAATCTTTTTATTCGCCATTGCAAATGAGATAATTAGATTGAATATATTTTGTTGCAGCGGTGAACGTAAAAAAGTGAAAAATAATCCTGTGGATGTATCCCTGGTGGAAATGTGACGAGTTTAAGTATATATAATATAAAAATTGTTTATAACACTAAACAAATAAATTTAAATTAACATTGAAAGAATGTTTGAAACTGTAATGGTTTAAAAAATGCTTTTGTACAGTTCCGTTGAAAGCTGAACAATTAAATTGGCATATAGGCCAGTTTAAGTTGGCAGCACTGAAATCGAAATGTCAATGACGGAGCTACGTTCTCAATATGAAATTAACTGAATATTTCTGTCCTTATCCAATGTCTAACGTCCTCCATCAACGCTGCTGTCATTTCAATTTCGATTTCAGAGCTGCCAACATAAACTGACCTAAATGCCAATTTAGCTGTTCAGCTTTCGATGGGACTGAGTGTACCAAAATATATTTACTTTCAATATCTACATGGATTTGTTCGTTTATTTGTTATCGACAGTTAATATATTAGAGGTTAAGTTATTATCAAAGAATAATAATTTACTATATAATTTATTATATGCAAACACTTACTTTTTCTTTTAAAAGTTTAAAAGTTAATATTATTTCATTTGAATAATATAATAATAATAATAAATAATAATAATAATAATTAAGTGGAACTCTTTGGAACTCCCTGGAACTTTTTGGAAATCCATAGAACTCTTTGAAATTCCCTGGAACTCTTTGGAACTTTCTGGAACTCTCTTTGGAACTCCGAAGAACTTTTTGGAATTCCCTGGAACTCTTTGAAACTCTTTATAGAGCGCCATATGACCAACCCCTTGCAATTAATGATAGTCGAAATTCCTGCTTGGAGGCTAGTCGAAAATGAGGATAAACTGCTTAGCGCCCATACCCAAAACTGGACTAAATTTCTACTACGGACTGTGTAATCTAGGCGATGCGAATACGATCTACCATGTTAAATTATTATTTAAAATTTTACCGTAGCTTGAAAACGAGATAAATTGGATTACGATAATTGAATTCCGCGATAAAATGCTGGATTCCCCGCAGGACCACGAGGACGTAAGTTCGCATTCAAAATGCATAATCATGCATTAATATTAAGATACTTCCATACACGTTATACATCAATAGCTTCAAACAAATAACGGTGGCACGCACAGAATACATTTCGCATTTATAACGCTTAAATAAATTTCCATACGAATATGAAATGTCTATCGAACCACCACAATACCCTTCCTCTCTTGCCTCTCTTTGATCCGGAGTTAATTTGATTAAAACTACCATTATTTACAAAATGTCAAGAAACGCAATTTCCCTATGACTTTGTGCAAAACAGAATGCGGAATTGTAACTTCTATCGATTACCGGATTTGGCCTTTGTCCATTGACCATTTCAAGCATCAATGATAGGGAGTTTGCACACATGATAAAACGTGTCTAGTGAAAAGGATAAATTTTCCGAAGCCCTCTTCGGATGATTTTTGGCATCCCGCCAGTTGACTTGAATTTCCTTTTTTCTTTCGGCGTTTCTCACGATCCGCCTTTTTATATTACTACTCCGAGGAAGTGCTTATATTCCTCGTTCTCCGGAGAGAAAATCGCGAGTAAAGACGACAGAGCTGAAAGTTCACGCCCGTCCTAGTTTCCGCAGACAGGAATCTTGCGAGTTTAGTAAACCGCAGAGCATCCAGCTTTGTAATACCGTCGAATTTATTCTCAAAGGGCATATCCACGGTGCAAAGTTCACCATAGCCACTTCATAAAGCGTCGACGTATTCGTCATAAGGAATTTGTGCCGGAATTTATCTATCCGATCAATATATTTACACGGAATTAATGCGAAACATTTCATTCGTTTGCTAAAATCGCACGCCAATTTTTGATCGCGAAGGTAAACAGTGAGCCGTTGGTTTGAATTGAAAATACCTCTAAAATAGCGATTTTCGAAACATCTCATTTCATTGTGTTTCTTTGCAGTTTCTGGCTCTTTGGGATCATAAAAAGCCGGACCGTGGAGTTTAAAAGGTTAAAAGTTATAGAGGAATATTGTTGTAAAAAGTAATTCCTTTTGTGCAAAAGCTAAAAAGCGCACGCGATATTGATTCATCTCTGGCATTAATTTAGCAGACAACTTTTTTATCGCGTTGTTTTTATTAAATAATCATTTTGAGCATAGCGCGAGTGTGTGTGTGCGAGCGAAAACTAAAAAAGTGAGGTTTTTCGATTTCGTCCGGTGCAGTAAAAACGGTCAAGGATATAGTTGAACTAAATCAATTTTTGGCTAATTGGCACTTTCATTTGTTGATCCGCGTTAGGCAAAGTCGAGTTATATGATAGACATTCGTTTTCCTTGCAGCTTTCGAAAATCTTAATAGAGTTTGATTGAGTTACTATCATCATTTTGACGTCAATATAAAGTTAGTGTCAAGCTGGGTATTAGTTTCTGTATAAGTCTCATTTAATTAAGCTACTTCTGTATAAGAAACTTTCACTTCTGATAGTTCAAAGTATTGACTGCGTAAGACGATGAATAAACTATTATAGGTGTGATGCAATCGGATCAAAGTATTTGAGGAAACTGAATTGCTTTTAAGATAATCTCATCTAATATTTACAAATTTATGCTACATTATTTTACTAGTAGGAAAGTGAAGCTTCTTCCAACTACATAAGACCTTTTTTTTGCATCTGGACTGAATTTGAAATTATTTTCAAAATCACCCAAAAAATGAAATCCAAAAATGAAAAATTTTAAAACGGAAAAAACTAGGATTGTGCTAATACTATTAATCCAATATTTTTCTAATAAAGTATATCTTGTAGAGATTTGAATTTTGCGCCAGAATATTATAGATACTTCTATGTTTGGGTGTGAATTTGAAGAAAATACAAAATTTTATTTCTAAAATCCGACCTAAAACCGAAAATTGTTCCACGGTAGGACCTTCTTAAATTTGGGGGACTAAAAAAATTATTGTTTCAGATCTCCTGAAATTCAATTTACATCGCATCTACGATGTAAAAGAAGATAGAAAATGAAGTTTAAAGTGGAAAATGGAAAACATCATTTTTCACCAATTTTAGGTGTCCAGATTTCAAGTTTTTGGAAAACAAACAGAGCATACTAATGAAATTTTTGTTGCAAATTTGCTTCAGCAAACCATATTTTAAGTAAGTAAATAAGTTTCTAAGCATCCCTCTACCAATATATGGCATTTATTTTATATCTGAATTCTACATATCAAAATTTTCATAATCGCCAGAAAAATGCATCCAAAAACGAGAAATTTTAAAACAGAAAAATTAAGATTGTGCGAATACTATAAGTCCAATCTATATGAAATGAAGGGTTTCATGTAGAGATTTGAATTCTGCATCAGAATAATATAGATAGTTGTAAAATTGAATGAGCACTTGAAGAGAATTCCATTTTTAAATTCTGAAATCTGACCTAAAATTTGAAATCTGAAAATTTTTTCAGGGTTGGACCTTCTTTAATATAGGGGGTCAAAAAAAATAATGTTTTAAATCTCGAAAAATTTAATGTATATCATAACTCTGATGTGAAAGATGATAGAAAATGGTATTTGTGAAATGGAAAATAAAAAAAAAAATTTTCACCAATTTCCGCTGCCCAGGTTTCAGGTTTTTGGAACACAAACCGAGCATAATTATGAAAATTCTTTTTTTCTAATTTGCTTGTCCAAAACATATTTTTGGTGCATACATAAGTTTGTACTCACTCCACCAATATAAGACATTTTTTTGCATCTGGACTTTCAAAAAAATATTGAAAACTGAGAAATTTTAAATAAATTGTATATATAAAATAAATAAATTGTATTTGTATAAATTATATATATAAATATACAAATAAAAAATGTACAAAAAAGTGTATAAATAGTGTTTGGTAGCGCTTTTGAGGTTAAGACCGATAGAAAATTTTCCCTACTCCTCCTCTCTACCCTCCGTGTATGAAACATTATATTTTATGCTTTCCAATTCTTAAGTTAATTTGATTTTCACATACCGCAAACCATTTTACAAATTGTAGCTAATGTCTTCGCATAATTTGTTTGTGCTAACCAATATCCTGATCAGATTTTCTTTTTAATTTTCCAACTCTTAAAAGCAAAAAAAAAAATAAAGAAAACATATTAATTAATTTATATCAGTCGTACAATGTAAGTGAGCTGGAAAAAAGTAATTGACAAGCAAAGGAAGAATAACGTTTATTTAATAAATCGTTGAATTGTTTGAAAAGTAATTGAAAATCGCTTCACAAAGCTAATATCCCATTCTCGTTAAAAATACTTAACCGAAAATCACGATACAACTTCAAAGTGAAACATCAGTCGTTTCTCCAAGAAAGATGTTGATTAAAAATGAACCAAAATTGTTGAAATATTTAGTCTAAAAGCTCATCTTTGTATATTCTACTTTGATAAGGCGGGATTAATTGGTGTTGTGTAAGAGCCCTTAAAATAATAATTAAGGTCGTGTTTGTCCAGACCGGGTTATAATAGATACGTGATGCTTCGTCGTCGGAGTTTAGTTGGTACCGAACCATTAAATATGAAGAGCTTTTGTACAGCGGAAACTACCAGTAACATGCTCCATTTCTAAACGTACCGATAATACAAATCCAGGCGATAACGAGTCGTACGGAAATAGAATTAGCTACAGCGATCACTCTAGATATTGCGTTAAATTGCACGCCAAAGTAACGCCCTAGTGCAATGCTTGGACTATGAACGCGCAGTAGCAAAAAAACTCTGTTAGACCGAAATTTTAAAAGTATCCAATTATTATTGTCATAACATGCGAACAAAAGTTTTTTAGCAATCAATAAATATTTCAGAAAGCGATCCGCTGTCGTTTATTAGACTTTAATCACAATTCGTTGAAAAATTTATGTGTAAAAAGAATATATGTGGCATATATATGCCATATATGTGTCATATATGTCTCATATGTGTGTCATATGTGTCTCATATGTCTGAAATACGTCTCATATGTGTCGTATGTGTGCCATATATGCGTCATATTTGTATTATATATGCGCCATATAAGCGTCATATGTATTATATATGTGTTGTGTATGCGTCATATATAAATTATATATACGCCATATAAACATAACATATATGTTATATATGCGCCATATATATGTTATATGTGTCATATATGTGTTATATATGTGTCATATGTGTCATATATGTGTCATAAATATGTCATATATGTGTTATATATGCACCATATATGCGCCATATATATGCCATATATGCAGCTGGATATGTGTCGTAAATAAATTTTTTTATGGGACCTTAGGCTACGATTGTGGCAGTTCGGAATTGTCAACGAGTATGAAGTTAACCGCACATCGATAAATAACTTACTTCCCTAATGATGCAATAAAATGGAAATGCGCGAGCCCAAACAATTTGTTCATTATTTCTTCATAACTGGATGTTTTCTTTACTAAACGTCCGTATTAAGAGACTTGCTTTGCACGCGTTGTAAAAATGCATTCATGTTATTTTCATTTTATTCTAACATTAAAAATCGTTTAAAAATAATTGTGTTGTTTCTCAATGTACATTTTAGTAAACTAACATTTCGTCGAATTATTTTATGAAATTAAATTTGATTTCCATCGAGTCAATAACGATTATGGTGGTTCTTCTTGCTGGTTGTAGAGCAAAAAGTGATAATAAAGCGGTACATTATCCGGATACTTATTATAATAGCTGTTATTGGCGCGCATAATCGAGGCGTTAGACGGTCGTTAAGCCTTGCAACCATTGGTTAGATAACAAGAACTTTGAGAACGAAATATTACGTTTCGTTCTTTAAATACAGGAAATCCGATTAAGCGACTACATAATATATATGCAGATGTGATAAACTCTAGATAACTTCATCAATTTGATGATGTTATAACCATTTACTAAGTAAAATCGCGACATTATGCGGAGCAACGTGTTTGAAGATTTTAATCGACTTAGCCGTTAAATATTCCAATAAGATATGTTTGAATCGTTTTCTCTGCTCGTTATTTTTGTTAGTTTTTTTTTTCAACCCCGTCATTTTCTCTTCATTTTTCTATACCTCAAAGTTGCACGTATGAATGCGAGAGAACTTTTAACGCAATTTTAATGCGTTCGCGGGAGTTTTAAAAGTAAACTTCGATTATTGAAAATGTTACGAACTTTTCAACGATCAAATTTTCAATAGAGTCTAGCATAAAGTTAGATAAAAATCGCGTAATTTGTTAAAAAATTGATGTGAATAATACACTACCAGTTTAGAAGAATTTGAGGCCTTCGGGTTTACCTGCAACAATAAAGAAAATACTTTTATTATACGATTTCTTTTCTTGAGAAAAATTTGAAATTCTAATAATATTCATTCAAAAAATAGATAGAAATAGTTCGATCAAAGTGATGCAAAACTTATGCCTGAAATATAATGTCCATATAAAAATAGGACATATATGTCCTTTCGATGTCCCATATATGTGAGATAATACATATATGTGTCATATATGTCCTATGGATATCCCATATATGTGCCTTATATGTAGGCATATATGAAATCCGTAGACATATATTTATCCATATATGAAGACCTCTGAAATATATGTTACCATATATGGGTACATATATGAAGTCCACAGACATATACGTTGCCATATATGTAGCTATATATGAAGTCCACACACATATATGTTTCCATATATGATGTCATATCAGAAGTTCACAGACATATATGTTACCATATATGTAACCATATATGAAGTCCACATGAATATATGTTGTCATATATGCTACCATATATAAATTTTGACATGGATGGTATTAAAAATTAGGTGAAAGTGCGAACAATCTTTCAATTAGATCACGCTTAAATAAGACGAAAAAATCGATACTTTTCATTCCGGTTCCGTCGGTTGTCGCATAATAACGAGGCAGAGAAATTGTGACTAGGTTCAAGATGCGGGATGGAAAGCCCTGCAGTCTCGAAATTACAATCTTTGGTGGTAATGGTGAAGCCGGTGTAGAAATTCCTCTTCGACCACCGCTACACCTTTTTCGGGTCACGCGGTATGTCATATGAGGTTAATTTGATTTTTATCTGAACGTGATATCCCAGCGAGTTCTCATACAGTATCTTTTTTATTTCCACCTTCTACTACATGCTATTTCTCATTCTAAGATAACACGAGGAAATCCACGGCGTGACTCGCGTCTTGCAAAGTGCTATAAAATTACTCCGAAATATCCGCCAAATACCCCGAATAATTCGTCAGTGCTTTGTGCTGATTTCAACTGATAAATTGTTTACGCCAAAAAATTAGTTAAACAAACTGCATCTCTTAATTGGAAAAGAATTTTTTTCATAAAAATTATTAATTTCATTTATATATAATTTTTTTCATAAATTTGTAAAATAAAAGTAGTAGAATTTATTTTTAGAATATATAATGCAAAATTATTTAGTTTAGTTTTCAAATTTTCTTATGACTGATCAAACAATATGTGAAATATAGTCAACTTTTGCGAAAATTTATTGACTATATGATCGAAGCACAGCCAAGTAAGTTGGGTGAAACTAACCTGTAACTACTGTACTAAGTATCAGACAAATTTTGGATTATTCTAAGTATTTTTTATATAAGAAATGTGTCAGTTTAAGGTCATCCCAGCAGGTACGACTACTCGAGTTTAAGAAGAAATTCTCGACTTCAGTGTGACTGAACGAAAACAGTATTTATTACTGAGTATTTAAATGATACGCTTCATAAGTAATGATATAAAACCTTTAAAAAGTAAATGCAGTTAGCTGACTTTTGTAACGTGAGTAGAACTGGACGTTAAAGTTATCTAGTTTTGGAAGTATTTTTAGCATTTTAAAATGAAACTTCGTTAGCCCGGCTTCAATTATAATCTCAAAAATTGAAATTTTTTTTACTACTTTTAGTTTAATTAACATATTTTTAATTTGATCTTTCTATTTAGAAATACATAAAATCAAAAAGTTAAAAGATATATGAAAAATGGAATAAAATTGTAAATTTATACGACATGCCTTTATTTTAGATTTCTTTATCTTTCAACGTAAAATTTATATAATATGGGAGATATATGGCACATTTATGGGAGATTTGTGGCACATATATGGAAGATATGTGGCAGCATATATGGCAACATATATTTCACATATATGGCATATATAAGGCAATACATATGCCACATGTATGTCACTTATATGTCATATATATGACACATATATAGATTTAGCTCACATATATGGCAACACATATGTCACATACATGTTCATTTTTACATGGGTTTTTGAAATTGTTTTATTCCAACTAAATTTTAATCGACGACAGCTTTTAAGCATTCTTGTATGTAATTAAAAAACCACGAAAGACACCAAGGTAATTTGACAAACTTTATCTGAGGACGGAAATAAGGGAAAACTAAATCAGTCCAATCAAATTAAACGATCGGAGCTGCCTAAACGTACGTTTTCTAGGTTGCTTCGCGTTCGAGTTCCGCGTTGAAAATTGTAGCCACGGGGAATACACTTGTCATTCGTTAGCGTGAGAGTAATTTTGTCGGTGTAATTTGTCATCATAGAATGTCCTACCCAGTGGAATTTTTTCGCTAGAAAATAACGAACAGCAAAATTCGAAAAGTTATACAGACAACGCTACAAACATTGCAAATCGTGTTTGAGTGACTGAAGTGAAAGATTTAGATGTTAGAGAGAAAACTAATGAGAGAAAGATAAAAAGCTTTTTTGGAATTAAAGATATAAGGGATGTTATTTTGCGTTGAAGCACCGCAAATATTTAGAGCACGTAGATGGCATTCCCATAAAAAAATGGTTGACTTAACCACCATAATGATTATTTTAACCGTTAAATATAGTTCAGATGAGATCAGAAATTCACCATACAAAGAGGGTTACGCATATAATGCAAGATTTTGGGTAAATAATTTGGGCAATATAATGACAATATAAAACGGTTTACTAAATTCAACCTAATAAAATTGTTTTAACGGGTCTATGTTCTGGTCAAACATGACCTACCTATATAAAAATAAACATATGTGCCATATATGTTGCCATATATGTTGATATATATGTTGCCATATATGTTGCCATATATGTTGCCATATATGTTGCCATATATGTTGTCATATATACGCCATATATGCGCCATATATGTTGCCATATATGTTGCCATATATGCGCCATATATGTTGCCATATATGTTGCCATATATGTTGTTATATATACGCCATATATGCGCCATGTATGCTGCCAAATATCTCCCATATAAATTTTTACATGGGTACCTAAGTAGATATTTGGGCCGGGCTAAAACGTCTCTGAACCATTATGGGACTCTTGTGCACATTATGTAACGCCGGGAGTGAGATTGGTCCCGGTCTGGTAGCCTATTTTCTTAACCTCGTTTGGTCCTAAGATGGACCCGGTAAGATAATTTTATTAGGTTCAAATTAGTCAACCATCTTATGATTATCTGAAGATATTCAGCCATGGCCCCTTAAGTAAATCCATATCACGGTCTTTTAGAGGGCATCTCTACACGGGGCCACTACATTGGCCGCATTACTTGCGGTTTCGGGGCATAGTGTTATGAACCTGGTGTAGTCCCGACAAGGAAAACTGTCATTCTGTTTACCATGTTTCGTCCTGACCAGGGCCACGTTTGTAATGTGGCCAACCCGATTTCATTTCTACTAATTAAGAAAATAGGCTTCCCGATCGGGGCCCAAATCATACCCAGCACTACTTGTACATAGGTCCCGTACAGGTGGCGTGGATATCAGTCCAGGGATACGTTTTACCCCGATCTAAATTTCTACTAGGGTATTTCTTTCGATACAGACATTGATCGGCAATTCATTTGTCAATAAATCGAATGAAAGTTGTGATCGTTTTAAAAATTACACCTATACTGCAAACATGATTCCACGATCATTATTTCGCGTCAGGTTTACTCTAGTTTCAAGTGCACACTTTTGTTTTTTAACGTCTGACGAAAGCGCGAAAAAATCGTTAAGCAGCTTTCGCATTTTTACTTTTTTCTCGTGGCTATTTCATCTATCACAGCAAAAAACATTTCTCGATGTATTGTTTCATTTGTTCTTCTTTTTTTCATTTTTTAAGTTTATATATATATGAAGGATGGCTGTACAGAACAATATACTAGTGATTTATGGCCACTTTGGCTCAATTAAATTTGTACGCCGTTCGAAACTTATATCTGTAATGAAAATTTACGTACGTTTTATTTCGATTGCAATTTTTGTCTTAATTAATTTTGCATTGAAACCGCAGGTCTTCGAAAATTTGTTTGCGCCTAAATTGTTAATTTTAAATTGAAAAATTGATTTTTGGAACTGATAAAAATATGTTTTTGAGATATATTTTTTTTTCAGTTTGGCTAAGCAGAATGGAAATTATTAATCCATTCGTTGCAAAGGTCATTTGAAAAATAAATTCTCATCCATTACAGTAATACTCGCTCATCAATATATTAAATTGACTTGTCGTTTGCCAGAAGTAGACACTACTTAATATAAATGATCTTTTTCATTGAAACGTATTTAGTAAATTTGGTATAATATTTCTATTGCAAGACATCTTAAAAAGTAACTAAAATTTATTTTTATAACAATTTTAATGATAAGCAATCAAGTTTTGGAAAAAATTGAAATTAAATTAGATTATCTATTAAGCAAAATCAATGCCAGAGCTTAGATTTCTTCTATCGAAACGTACTCATGTAAACATGAACATATATGTTTCCATATATGTTTCCATATATGTAGTCATATGTGTTTCTATATATGTAGCCATATATGATGCCATATAT
>JABFPK010001194.1:0-12321 GCA_022817445.1 Habroteleia sp. ZL-2020
ACCAAATGACAATAAATGAAGCATAACTTGGCGAGCAAAATTCTCCCATTAAATACCTGACTTAATATAGTAATTTAAATTTATTACAAATCAGTCTATGCAATGAAAATTGCCAAGCTTCTACGCCAAAATGTCCCTAGACATTATCTTAATTATCTTGAACTTAATTTTCCAAGAATAATTTATAATTTGAATGAAAATTGGCCTCGTTCAGTGGAAAATTCAATGTAAAAGTCAACTGAATCCATGCACCGTATTCAACTAAAAGGGCGGACAACTTTTGCTGAGATTTGTTGATAATTTCAAAAAACTTCCGGTTGATTGGGTTAAGAGTTGTCGTATTTGGCAACAGAAATTTGGTCGAGTGGTTTCTCTGGCGTGTTCGTTGCAAGTTGAGTCTCCAAATGTTTGAAAGTTTTCGATGTCTGGTTAAGGAAGTTGTCCACGAAAAGCAAATAAAAGACTACGATCGCTCTCGCAAAGAAGTCAATGCCAACAGCAGTTTCCAATTAACCGATACTGGCCGAAGTCAAAGAGGTTGGACGACGAGTTCGATGGGTTGGTTTCACCGAACCAAGCGTAAATTGATGCAGAACGAGTTGCTAAAACGCGACAACCATTTTTCATGCGGATTCATGCGGTAGCGAAATATATGTTTTCGTAACTCGAGCACACCATTTGTTTGCACATACAAGATGCAGCTTTCGTTTATCTATGTAAATGCGCGGACAAATTTAAGTCTTAGGTGAGATAAATCAAATTTTGTTTCTTGAACAAGCGGAACGAATTTATTGATGTTTCGCTGTTTGTTTACATTTGAAAGTTACACAACAAACAGAAGAACGGACTGAAGATATCTGAACATTTGATCGATTTCCATTGGTCCAGAATTTGGAGGTTTCTAACTGGAAGTAGAGGACAAAGAAAGTGTCTAAGAACGCGCAAATTATGTAGATGTTACGAGACAAGCATATTTACTATAACTGAGGTTTGCAAAAACAAATTGTAATTTAGCACAGAGTTAACTCGGAACATCGGCATAAAAGTGTGGAGTAATCTGCAGAGATTACTAGCTTAGACAATTCTGCTAAACCGGGATCTGACACTACAACTGATACAAATTTAACATCCTTTGTAATCCGTATTGCGACTCCTAATGGCGAATGTAGATGGTGTTTAACCATGGAGAGGCAGCCAGCAACAGAACATTCCAGGCCACTTCAATTAGCGGGAAAAGAAGGTACAAGAGGTTGAGAAACTTAAGATTTAGTTGGGATAACCCGAGGCGACTATTAACAACTCTTTTGCAGAAGCTTTTCCCGTGTTTATTTGGGTGAATTGAGGATTCGATTTGAGAAATGGGACTTCAAATCCAGCTGAATGATGTGATTAGGATTCATGCTCTCGTGGGAGATGATCGTGGCAATAATTTACAAAGCGGATCGATGACTGCGACACACGTCTTCCCATCTCTATTTCGTTATCAAGTCTCAATGGCTGCCGGTTTTTTCCTCGCAGTTATGTTCTCAGTTCAGCACCAATTCATCAAAACTGGATATTCAACCTCGTTTGGCGCGTCGCCAACTCTGCCGACAATTACGCGATCGTATTCACAGCCTGTGCGATATTCTTCGAACGTCGCTGTGAAGATACCAAGGCCTTTATGAGCATCTCTCTTGGGTGTAGATTTGCCATGACACGTGGAACTTTGTTGGGATGATTAACTCGATTAGCCGATGACGTATCGACAATGAGATATCACCACGGATCTCCTTCGCGTGATCCAAATCCTGATTTGAACTTTTCTTTTAAATACACATTGATTCATAATTGATGGGTACATCAATGTGTCAATAAAAAGAAGGATGGAATTTTGTTTCCAACTGCATTCCTTACATTATGAGTGAATATCATAATGTGTTCATATTAAAATAAAATATGAAAATTCAATTGTACTATTCATTTTTTTGCATACATATTAATTTTCACATTTTCTTGTTAATTCTTTTTAGATTTTATACCGTACGCTTTCATTTCATTCTGAAAATAGTTTAGAAAAATCTAATGCGTAAATATCTACCATGATATTCTCTAAGCTATAAACTGATTTTTGAACTTACTAAGGTAAAGATTGATTTTTATTAAAATTGAAGTATAAACATTTTTATGGGAGTATTTTTGAAATTTTAAAACTTACAGCTTTTTATTTAGGAAACAATGCTTAAGAGCTGAAAAATATTATTACTGCAAAAAAGTAGAATGTTTTTATTATGAGTTATTGAAAAAATAATAAAAGCTTTTTTTACGTAGATGATACACATTTCCATCTCTCAATCAAGAATTTATTATAAAAATGTTTTTCTAACGGATGAAGTAAATGTGTCTCTCATTTTTATTATGTGAATCAATCCAGTAATAATTTAAAACACAATTGCTAAAAACTACAGTCTGGATACATCCTTTTAAAGTAAATAAGATATCAATATAATCGATTTCCTTTTTTTATTAACGTATTAATAAAATCCGATATTTATAGATATAGTGTTATACACATTTATTAATTTATTTTAAATACATATACAGTGTCGTAATATTTATTAGAATTTATAAATATCGTTCAGAAGTAAAAATTTAGATATTTCATCCCTCTCATAACATTATAAAACAAAGAGAGAGAGAGAGAGAGAGAGAGAGAGAGAGAGAGAGAGAAGATTAAAGTGTGCAGAAGAATATTATCTACTGATATGATGCTGATCTAAAAATGTTAAATTATCATACGAGTATTTATTATTCTACTACAAACATCCTCGCTTCTTCGACGTATCGGTAATGTTTTATAAGTATTTATGTTATTAAATATCCTTAATTGATCGTTAAATTTATAAAAAAAAATAGAACAAAGGCATGCGGCAGATGCCCAGATGCTCAATCCGTATTCACTTTTACAATTAAGTCTATGGATATGTTAAGTTGCCTGTTTTTACTGACATTATATTATTCCAGTTTATAAGTAATATCAGGATCGTTTATTTAAATTTATATACTTCATCAACGTTTTTCAACATTATTCCATTTAAAACCGTGCATTAATGTACGCAACATAAATCATAATTACGTTATTATATCGCGATCTCATTTCTGCATATTCCCAAGCATTCGTTTATCATTTTCCTTATAAATTATTATTAATATTGCATTGTTGTTAATTTCACGTTAACCATAAACCAACTTTATCTACACACCCTTTTGTAATAGCTTTTACATATCTTTCGAATTAATATTTATAACGTTCTCTCATTAATATTCTGACTTTACTTATTTCGAACGTTATTCTATAAGCAATATAAGTGCTTTCAAAATATTTACATTTTTTATTGCGCAATTTATTTACAATATAATTGTAAACATAAACAAAATTGTTGCCAATCAATCAAATATTTTGGAAATTCATAAAAACAACTCAACGTTAAATCGCAAAAAGGAAAAGACAAATCGTGTCAAGTGTATTAAGTGATTCTCTTTCTAAATGCGATCGCAAAGATCGAGAAACGAGCTTTTTCAAACCCAAAGTGAACCATTTGTATTCCATGTTCGGCAATATGAAATTGAAATTTCGTTTTCGAGTGCGCGATAAATCGTTTGGAATCGAAATAACACATTTCCGTTGTTTCGAACGGCATCTGGGTTCTTGACCCAATCGCCAAAAACTCCACAGGCGTTCCCTTTGGCACGCCATCCAAAGACATTCATCAAACTGCAATTGCTCTCCGTTTTTCTGTTTGTCTCGCTCGTTCCCGAAAACGGCGATCAAACGAACGAATCGAAATCGTTTTTTCTACACCCGAGGGGCAGAAAATTTCGCAGTCGCCAAATGCAACAAATCGATTTTGCTGTAGACCCGCGGACATGTCTTTTTCCGTCTGTTTTTAGCAAGAGAAAAAAACAATGTATAGTTGAATTTGCCTTCCATCAAGTCCCAACTCCGAACTGAATTAACGAGTACCGTAAGGTAGTATTTCTTTTTATTGGTTATCGGAATTTGAGTTCCAATTTTGAAAAGCAATTTTTGCTCGTAGATTTCGTTTTGGGTACTGAAAGGGGAATACTGGAGAACGAGGTTATGTGGATCACGTCCGGCATATTGCTTTTTTATCAGAAACTCCCTATGGGAGGCCATTCAATACACGCACGGATAAAGTAGTTCAACTCAGATGGCGCCGAACATCTCAAGTGACACCATTAAGGGACGGAACGTCGCTTCTCAGGTGTCTTTGTTATGCTTACGGCATGTGCAATTTTTCGTGGTTACGGTTTTGAATAAGAGCGCATTATGAGCCTACTTGGGCGCCTGTTATAATGAGACGCTGCCTGATACTGTCGCTGCATAAATAATTTCCCCGCTTTAATGAGTGTACGTGGAAAAAACCCTCCAAGGACCGATTGCGAGAATCCTGTTTCAAAGATCAATATTTTTGCAAAAATGGCCGAAAATTTTCTTAGCAAAAAATAAATGCTTGGAAATGCAATATATCAAATATATACAAGTAGTAAGCATTATTATTATGGTTGAAGTATGTCGAAAAAGGGAGAAAGAATCGAAGAAAGAAATATGTAAATTGAGAACATTTACGAAGAAAATATTTTTATGGAGAGAGAAAGAGATAACTGGTGGGAAACATTTATTATTGAAACTGCTGCAAAAAATATCATATTCGCAAGAAATTTCTTTATATCCTTTGCATTTTGAATTTTAGGAGTCATCTTCAAGATTTTGCATTCAAGTTTCTCCTTTCAAATATTTTGAAATCATACAATATATACGTGAAAAAAAAAAGCAAAAAGGTGATTTTTTGGGTTGAAAATTGTCTATGTCTTCAAATATCTAATTTCCTTAAATTTGTGTTAATGATGCATTTAACGTTAACTTCAACTACACCCTTCAATCTACAACATGGAATAAGAAAAAATCGTTCGGCGACATAATTCAAATCCTTTCATTTATGTATATCATTTGTGTTATGAGAAGAGATGGGAGATAACGGCGACAAATATTTGAGAGGTAGTGAACTCGTGAACTACCAAACGCCATTGTAAAATAGCTGGCAGAACACATCGCCGGGGCATTTTCCGAGCCGTGTTATTCTGCTATCAGTAAAGGGCGGAAATAATTCATCACGCGGCGCTGGATTGTAATGCAGATGGGATATCTGTGACATTCTATGATACCGTTGTGACAGATGCTTGACCACGTGAAACTCGTCCAACCGGGGTCGCGAGGCAGCCGAGAATGGGGTTAGGTGTCGCTCTCGGGCGACATTAGCGACACTTATCTCCATTGCCGATTCAATTATTGAGTTTCGGGCACAAATTGAATCCAACGCGCGTTTTATTGTTGTCGACTTTGGGTCGCTTCAATTGATAACGTCTGGCGTTTCGGGGCAATTCACATGATTTTCAAGTGTACCAACACCATCGAAGTGCAAATATTTGATGAGCATCTGCAAAAACATTGAATTCAAATAAATCTGTTATGTTGCATTAAACCGGAGGAATGAACTTTGGATGGAAGCCGTCACGAGACAAGCTGTTCTCATTCGAATATAATTTTCTTGGCTTCTTGGCAAGGAGAATTTAAAATTTAGATATTTAATTTTTATCCAACGTAATAAATCCTTCTGTTCTTTGTTCTAGATCAATATTTGCGACAGCTCATACATTTTCAACCATTAGAATACTTCGCGTTAACATATGCCACGTTATACTTCAAGAAGAACTGACAATTTAGCTTCTTTGCCATTGAGATAGTTAATAATATGAGAATTATTCAAGGTAATTGGTTCCCTGTAGAAGAATCTTGAAGTTTGGCTCGAAGACCTGCATTCAAAATTGCTCATTTTCTTTCCTTTCCACACTATTTTGTTGAAGTGGTCCTGTTTACTACGCGTTGAGAAAAACCATCATTTTTGCCCTAATGCAGCCCTATGCACCTTAAGGGACCATTTCGAATTTCCATTATATCCTCCGTTCATCCTGAATCAATATTAATGTCATCTCTTCAATAATTCAGCTTGGATTAATCATTTGTCAACCATCTTCCAACAAAGGCCATTGACGTTTAAAATCACTCGAAGGCTCTACGTCGTCTACCAACGTCTTGACGGTCTACTTAGTAACGGATAAACTTTTCCTCTGCATCTTTGAGCGAAGATAAAAACGCCAACAGCTAGGAACCCATTTACAAGCCCTTCTGTATAACACTTCAAAGCCAATGATCCACACCTAGCCGACGGACTGTCTATCTGCTTCCGGTTGAATTGTCACCCCCTGCCACTTGTTTTATTATTATACGAGCGGAACCCTTTCTCATTCATCCAGCCATGCTTTGTATTCGCGCCGCCGTAAATCCCGCGTTGATAAACGATAAGCGATAACGCGTTAAGGAATCGCAAAACGATGTCGGCGCTCAGTGTCCGCTGGCTGTTCTCTGTGGGAACGCCGCTGGGAAATCGAATTTCTGAGCAGAGACCCGATAATTGTTGTCATGTTATCATGTTTTGGAGCGCTCGCGTGTCCCGTAATTTGGCGCTGTCGGGATGCACTAATAATGGCCAAGGTTTCACGTATCGGGTATTACGTGTCGGGGTTCAAGTTAAAGGGGATCCGCCGTTGCGAGTCCGGAAAGGCAGGGGCGGATCTAGGTGAGTCAAAGGAGCTCCCATGGTGTTACATTCAATTATTCAACCTTGCAATTGAACGTGTTTGAATGCAAATGAGGGGTTCCGCAAGTTATTCCACCTGTCAGAAACTGCTTTACAACGTACGATAAGAACTCGAAGGTTGCATTTTGGATAGCCATTTTTCCTGTCCTATTATGCTAAGATTTTATATTTAGTAACATATAACAGTTTTTTGCTTTTGAAAGAGTATTATTTATGTATGCCCAAGGTTGTGACCCTGTAGACCTTTTATTTATTTTATGTCAGAGATAGTAATTAGATCAACTAGATGTAACTTCTATCAATATTAATATATAAATAAATTGTGGATAATAATTGATAATTGATACAAGTTATTGGAATTTTTATTTTTTATTATTAAAGTCTACTAGATGCATCTTTTATGAAAAAAAGATTAATGCAAAAGATTTGAAGGATTTCTGCGTTCCACATGTGAATCGCGTTGAATGAAAATGTAGATTGACATGCGGCAGTGGTGGCGTATTTGGAATGAAATCGCAAATAATATTTAGTCGTGCTTGTATATATTATAATGAAACTATAGATTTTAGTACATGGACAGAGAAATAGGTTAGAGCACGACCTGGAAGTTTGATTGTGCTCCACGTAGACCACTAATATTTGTATATAACATTTGTAAAATAGGTGACACAGGTATTTTCATTGTTTATTCATGATGAATCTATTTATATACTCGGTTATGATCAATTTAGCAAGCACAAATATAGTTGGTTTATTTAAAATGGTGTCTCCTTAAAGTGTTCACGTACGTTAAAAGATTTGAGAATTTTATTATAAATTACCATATAATTTTGAAATGAACATTCAATAAGACGTTAACAAGAATTGTGTGATTTTGAAGATTCCAAAGGAATATGGAAAATGTGGTAATCTTGTTAAATACAACTGAATAAATCGGGGAAAATGTACGAAATACGCTTTTTTGAAGAATAATCTTGAATTTTTCGGATAGAATTTTTATTATATTTCTAATACTACTAATATATATCTTCTAATATAGATAAATTTTTATTCAAAAATCGTATCAAAAACAGTATTTCGGATGCATAAATACATTTCTGAACAGTATTTCATCTATACAAGACATTTATTTTGCATTTTGACTTCATTTGACAAAATTTTTCAAATCACCCAAAAAATGCTATTGGAAAATTAGAAATTTTAAAACCAAAAAATTCGAATTGTGTTAATAACATTCATCTAATCTTTATCTAATAAAGCATATCTTGTAGAGATTTCAATTCTGCATCAGAATAATATAATTACTTGTATATTTGAGTGTGAGTTTGAAGATAATTCAATTTATTTTTTCTGAAATCCGACTGAAAATTGACAATTTTTCCAGGGTGGGACCTTCTTAATTTTGAAGGGTCAAAAAAATTAATGTCTCAGATTTCGCTAAATTCAATATAGATGACATTCCTAATGTCAAAGAAGATAGAAAATGACGTTTAAAGTGCAAAATGGAAAAAAAAATTTTTGACCAATTTCATGTGCCCGGATGTCAGATTTCTGAAACACAAACTTAGCGTAAGGAGGAAAACAAATTTTTTTTTTCAATTTGTAAATTTTTTTTTCAAAATTGTATTCATGGTGTATAAATAAGTTTCTCAGCATCTCTTCACTTATGAAAGTCTTTTTCTTTGCATTTGGACTTCATTTGACAAAATTTTCCAAATTACCCAAAAAATGTTATTGAAAAATGAGAATTTTCAAAACTGAAAAACTAGGATTGTGCTAATGCCATTCGTCTAACCTTTACCTAATTAAGCCTATCTTGTAGAGATTTGAATTCTGCATTAGAATAATATAAATACTTGTATGTTTGGGGGTCAGTTTGAAGAAAATTAAATATATAATTTCTGAAATCCGACTGAAAATTGAACATTTTTCCAGGGTGGGACCTTCTTAATTTTGAAGGGTCAACAAAATTTATGTCTCAGATTTCGCTAAATTCAATATAGATGACATTCCTGATGTCAAAGAATATAGAAAATGATGTTTAAGTGCATAATGGAAAAAAAAATTTTTGACCAATTTCATGTGCCTAGATTTCAGATTTTTGGGACACAAACTGAGCTTAAGGATGAAGAAATTTTTTTTTTCAAAATTGTATTTTTGGTGTATAAATAAGTTTCTTAGCCTCTCTTCACTTATGAAAGTCTTTTTCTTTGCATGTGGACTTCATTTGACACAATTTTCCAAATCACCCAAAAAATCATGTAGAAAAATGAGAAATTTTAAAACTGAAAAACTAGGATTTTTTTAATAAAATTCATCGAAACTTTACCTAATCAAGCCTATCTTGTAGAGATTTGAATTCTGTGTTAGAATAATATAGTCACTTGTATGTTCGGGGATCAATTTGAAGAAAATTAAATATATTATTTCTGAAATCCGACTGAAAATTGAAAATTTGTCTAGGGGGGGACCTTCTAAATTTTTGGGGGACCAAAAAATTAATGTCTCAGATCTCGCAAAATTTAATATAAATGACATCTCTGATATGAATGAAGATAGAAAATGGTATTTAAAATGCAAAATGGATAAACAAATTTTTTACTAATTTTAGGTGCCTAGATTTCAGGTTTTTTGAACAGTAACTGAACGGTAACTGAGCAAAATAACAAAAAATTTTTTTCTCAAATTTACTTCCACAAATCATAGTTTGACTGCTTAAATAAGAGTATCTAAGCATTCCTTCACCTATATAAGTCATTTATTTTGCATTTTGACCTTATTCGACAAAATTTTCCAAATCATCCAAAAAATGCTTTTGAAAAATGAAAAATGCCCACTGGCTATTGGTATCACATTGCATCAACAGCATAACTAATACAACAACATATATATAACAACGAACCGTATAATTACCAGTACCACTTCAATTCATTTATTTTTTTCATTCCCAAAATTGGTCCCCAATGTTACCTAATATTTTGACGGTTGTTCATAATATAGTCAGCCATAGCGCGTGTTTCTGGTTCGGAGAATGCTGCAGGTCCTGCGTAGGTATCGTGACAAGGATCATCGCTCGATGCTCCGCGTATCTTTTTCTCACCCCAATGGAAACCAAAGTTTCTATTTGGATCGACACCTTCGCATCTGGCAAACAGCCATTTGGCATAGTGCGAGACGAGCTGGAAAAATCCCGGCGACCTACAAGTGTGACAAGACCGTTTTTATGACACCAAGAACTACATTCTTTTCGATTTCCTCGCTTGGATTATCAACTTGAAAATTACTTCGTTTATCAACGATAAAACAAGCGACTTCGTTTAGCTTCACGGACTAATAAATTGCTGAATCTACCTTGCTTCGTTGGTCGCTTCCGCGTTATTGCTTCTGGTTTTACGCCAAAGCCTGTCCGTAGTGTGACTGAACTCGTAGCCATCCGGATTTACGACCGGCAAAATCATCCAATCCGAAGTTTCTAATAGCTTCACGTACGACGAATGCTTCTCGACCAATTGACTTAAGATAAACGTCGCCACTGCTGGACCAATCCATTCCCTAGCGTGCATTCCTAGTTTCAAATCAATTTCATTAAAAGCAAATCGCTACGAAACAACATAACTAAGCCAAATTCCATCGCAGCTTTGAATAATTATTCATCGGCATTAAAAATATTGATAGAGAATTGAAGTAATTATAATAATGTTGCTACATGGTACTAAATGATTTTAGACCACGATGACCTTGAAACGAATCGTACCAGCATCGATCCAGATTGTAGGTTTCTGTTCGCCGTCTTTACTGGGACCGGTCGAAACTTTGGCCACCTTTATCGGTTGGCCTTCGTAACTGTGACCAATGATTTCCAAGGTGACGAGATTCGGGAAGTTCATAGCCAAGTAATCCAAGTAGGTATTGATGTCTGAAAGTAAATAAAGAGACCGTACCCCAAAATATATTTATGTTTATACATAATATATTTATGTTATTTATTAAGAACAAAGATTGCCCACCTGCGATCCTGTGATAGCGTTTCCATGTCATAGAATGACCTTTGCTCGACACAAGTTCTTGGCGTTGTTCTTTGGACATTTTTGGATTCTGATTTGCTATGGTTTTCTGAAAGGCGGACAATTTAATTGAGTAAATTGCACGGTAAATTAATCTACTTGCAAAATGATCCCGAACCCCAGAATTGGAAGTTCCGTACATTAGCCCAGAGCCATCATCTAATTGCATGGTAAGTTAAATGAAGTTCTAATTGAGCTTTTTTATGCTCCATTAGACGTTTTTAATAGTCACCTGAAGATCCGGTATTAAGACGCTGTAATTATAGTCACTGGATTTCAGAAAATCCTTCACATCTGCAATGTAAGTCGGTGAAACTAAAACGTCCGTTGACCTGTAAATAGCACATTGTATTAAGTAGAAATTAAATTGAAATTTTATAAAAAAGAAATGGTATTCATTTATTACTATTTAAATTGATACTAATTACAAGAAGATTTGTATTTTTTAGGATCTAATACCGAAACAAAATCTGAAGAAATGTGAAAGTACTGTAAATAGTAAATAAATATAAAATTACCTATTTTTTGATGGAATTGTCCAAAATTTTATTTCATCTGGTTCGGTTACCATTAATTCCTTCAGTTCTCGTACTTGTGCCTTCGAATTTGGGAATATTCTCAGCACCTGATAATTTTTGTAATTGACTCGGTTGCTTGAAGATTTTGAACTTTTGGATTCGGCGGAAACAAAGTTGTTAACCAGTGCACCAATTCCATTGGTTACCGTCATAAACATGTTTTCCATCATGTCGAAGAAGGAAAATCCCCGACTTTCGACAACGTCAAACGATTTCGGTTTTTCGGGTATATCGTTGGTGCGCTTTTCGGGTACCTCTTCCTCGGCCTCGTCCAAATCCCGACTTTCGTCGTATCGCCAGGTATCATCCGAACATCGCCATTTCATGTTAGGTCGCGAAGCATTTTCATCTTGCGACCTGCAAAAAATTATATAATTACATCAAGCAAATTTTTCTTTGTATTAATTAAAAACGCATCGTTTTCTATTTGGTACCAATTAAAAAATTCATCTTTTCTTTTGGTACCAATAAAAAAACTCATAATTTTCTTTGGCACCAATTAAAAAACGCATCTGTTCTTTTGGTACCAATTAAAAAACCCTTTTTTTCCTTTAGTACCAATTAAAAAACGCATCTCTTTCTTTTGGTACCAATTAAAAAATGCATCTCTTTCTTTAGCACCACTTAAAAAAAGTATCTTTCACTTCTCGTAACGAATTCAAAATAAAATCTCTTATCATTTTTCTAATTAAACAATAATTCTCATTTGTAGAAATTATTTGTTTCTGGTCTGTGGTATTAAATCTAAATATTTTTTTTTCCAATATAATTTGCATTTGGTACCAATTTATACCAACCAAGAGTCTCCTCTTCATTCACGTATCGCACGCCTTTCAAAAAATTTTTTTTTCTCGTCGATAACAGCACTTACTAAAATACATGCACATACATTATTTTCATGAATTCCATTCAAAATTTTCGTATTTCATCTTTCTTGTACTAATACATATACCGTTACGG
>JABFPK010001196.1:0-12311 GCA_022817445.1 Habroteleia sp. ZL-2020
GCATAAGGCTGGATCATTTGTGAGCCAGCCATATGCCATACTATTGCCAGACTTATGTCAGCCCGATCCTATATGGAAAAATTGTGTTAGTTGGTAAAATAGGAAAAAATCCAAACAATATGGCATACGACTGGCGCAATCGTGCATAAGTATGGCAATATTATGACAATAGTATGGCATGTTGTTGGCTCGCGATTACGGTCCAACCTTATGCCATAGTATTAATTTCCACGCAGGTTAATATATACTCAAAAAATATTATAATATATTCAACTAAATAGTTCGATTGGTTATAATTAATAGACCCAACCAAATTTTTTGGTTAACGTTACAAAATATTTTTTTGTGAATATTAAATCTAATTAAAAAATAATAGAGCGGATTATTTACATTATTTTTTTTATTACTAAATATTTTATTTTCATCAAAAAACATATTTACTAAATATTTTGTTTTTATGCATTAAATATTTATTAAATACTTCTTACACATATCTTTTAAATATTTGGCACTGTAAGGGATGTACGAGAAAATATTATAATCGACTTCATGTATCTTCAATAGCCAAGTGACTAAAACGTTCGACTGACCCCGCAACTTCCCGAGTTCGAATCCTACAGCGGGCGGCGTTTTTTCGAACGAAATAATTGTGCAATTATAAAAATGTATACAACGACTTTACCTCTGTCCGAGTTTATTATTATATGTAACTATGGTGTGGTATATCAACTAAAATTTTTGGTGGAAATAATTTAGTTTATGCTTTTGTTAAACGTGTGAACCAAAAATTAGGATAGTCATATTTCTACTAAATTATTTCGTTGGAAAAACCCAATTTTTTATTGACACAACAAAACATTTTTTTTGAGTGTATGCCAAAGAATTTTCGGGCGAATTAATATAATAATTTTCCAAAATTGTAAATAATATTTAAAAACCTAATTCAGAAATGAAAATTAAATATGAAAATATCGTCGCTTCGGAAATTATTTTTGTATTGTACATAAATATGTATTGTTTTGTTCATTAATTAATTTAAAAGCTGGATAAACAATTATTAATTCTACTTTTGTAATTTCCAAACATTTGTCATCGTTCTCGAAATTTCGTTGGAACAGTGTTATTGTGGCTTGGTCGTATTGATTCTTCTCGTCACATATTTGTTTTCATTCATCGATCCTGATTCATTCATAAGAACGGAGTAGATCTATATAAAGACTGATTAATCTTGCATGTGCGGCAGTCCGATATTTTGTAGTCGCGAAAACATTATAACAAAACGCCGGCAAAGTGGAGCAAACTGAAACCGATATGTTCGCCAAATTTGACTCGTTACGCTAAAATTCAAACACTCGGAAGGATTAAAAGAAGCACGCAATATCATTTTATCTTTGTCGGTCGCACATCTTGTTTTGCTCCGATTTCATTAACGAAAGATATTACGTGACCTTATTTTTTCGTGTATAATTTTGAATAGGCCAGCTGTACATGTGTGCGATATTTGGATTTCATTCAGGTGAATAGCAGCTTTACATGTTAAGCTTCTTCAAGTAGAAAATTGGATTTCGAGGACTTCAATTATTCCGTAAGACTAACATTTCAATTAGAAATTAATGTTATCAATGCAAAAATTATGGATTGCAATGGCACGACTCGCAACAAATAATAAAAATGTAAAAGGACACGAAGCTTATTGGACTATCGTTCCGTGACATAAAAATTTTTAATTAAAAGTTCCAGGCGTTCGATTGAAAATTTGACTGGTTCCAACAGTAAATTAAAAGTACCAAAATTCCTAAAATGACTACAAAAAATGTGCTCTTTCGCAGTGACGCGCGCCGCTTCTTTTTATGTTTATTGAAATATTAAAAATTTTTGAAACCATATCAATAAAAATGCATTTCGGCGTTCAAATGCATCGTTTAAGAAACCTTCTTCTATTCGAGGATTATAAAAGACTAAAATAAATACTCTGTACTAACAATCGATGATGAGAAGAGAAGTTTAATCTTTTCTCTACTTTATTTTAAATTGTGTATTCGAGTACAGAAGTACTTGTAAAAGTCTTTACTTTGGATGAGCGAAGTTACTTTAAGCGTATTTAATTTCGCAAAAAAATAATTGAAAACAAAATTGAGATTTGTCAGTTTTTACACTCAGAAAAATATTTTATTATGCGCAAATAAATAGTTTGGTTAGATATATTTTGTTGGCCCAAACAAAATTTTTTGGTTGGCGTAACAAAATATATTTTCTTCTAAAAGTTAAATCTTTTTAAAACATAATAGAGCGGATATTTAATATTTTATTTATATTTATACAATACTTTGTTTTATATTTCTAAATATTTTATTTTCGCCAAACAAAATTCATTAAGTATTTTTTACTTATTATATATGTTATAATTTGTTAGTATATTATATTTTATTAATATTAAAAATGTTACAAAAAGGTCGGAATAATTATAATATTGGATAATAGATGATATGGACAATAAATTTTTTAAAAATAAATTTATTTCAAAGGATAATATATTGTTATAATTATATTATTATTTCAAAAACTAATAAATTTATTTGTATTAAAAGTTATACCCACCATATCAATATGCATTCACACCTATGCTTGTATCCTTAATTTACATATATTTTTCTAGTTAAATATGTATGATGAAACTATAAAAAAGTAATTAATTCCACGATTGTATAAATATAATATATGTTTATATACATATGTATATTACTTGATTATTAACGTTACATAGTAAAGCGCGATGTATCATGTCATACGTAAGTATGTTAATGACAAATAAGGTTATGTTTAAAATAATATCTAAAAAAATATATTTTGTCACAAAATTTAATTTTATTATTTTACACTATACAAATTATTATGTTACACTATAAAATTATGTATAATCATCAATAATTATTGCTTAAAATTATATTCTTATTTATATGGTACTTGTAACCATAACAAAAGGGTTAGATTTAAAATTTACTATTCTAAATGGTTAAAGCAACCAGTTTTCTCTCAGTGTAATGCAACATGTATATAATATTGCTTGACCAGGTTTAAAAGATTATAATAGACGTCACGAATGTAATAGCACAGTGGTTAAAGCGTTCGACTGACACCGCAGCGCCCTGAGTTCGAATCCTACATTCGGCGGCGTTTTTTCGAACGAAATAATTGTACAAATAATCGAGCGGAATAATTGAAGTAAAATTGTATACGATAACTTTATTCATGTCAGAGTGGGATTACTATATGTACCTATGGTGTAGGAGGTTATAACAACTAAAATTTTCTTTGAGATAATTTAGTTATGCTTTTGTCGAACGAACAAAATGATTTAGTTGTGTGAACCAAAAATTTGATTGGTCAAATTTCTACTAAATTATTTTGTTGCGAAAACCAAATTTTCGTTTACAAAGCAAAAAATTTTTCTGAGTGTATTATTAACGAAAATCGAACTTTGCAAACTGCATAACTCGATATCGATGAATGTAAAAATGCAGATAAGTTTCACTTGAAGCGATGCGGAATTAGAAATGTAATTAAAAAGCAATTTTGAATTTAAAACTTAATATCGCTGATTTCGATTACGGAATAATTTGGAATTAAAAGGAGATATAACACGATAATTGAAAAGTTGGTTCGTTAAATAAATTGAAAACGAACGTTAAACGATCCAAACAATGTGCAGTTTGTAAAAAAAAATTGCAAAAGGTAACGCGAATAAAATAAACTGCCGAAAACTGTAATGTAATAGTAGAACCAAAATGCCACGTAAATAGTGTTCCACGTTATAAGCGAGAATATAAAAAGGTCATATAGCAGCAGCTTTTATACGCCGAATATTTTGTATGGTGCAAAAAAATATTGGAAAGTCATTTTTGCGGAAGATAATATAGGATTATAGAAACGAGGTGGTTGTTCCAGATTTGGCCGAGTCCCAAGCGTTGGCGTATCGTAGCATTTCAATAAAAATGTACTTACTTAAATATACAGAACTCGCCGAAAAGCGATATTGAATTAAAAGGAGGGAACGAACACAAAAATTTTATAAATGCTAAAGCAAATATCGCCAATGTGCGAACGTAATAAAAGGGTCCAATTATGTTAATTGATTTGCCACTTAAACCGGTCTTTTCGAACGGTCGATGGCAAATTGACATTTGACTTCTACAGTCTTTGAATTCGATGTCGAGATGGCATTGAATGAAGATTCGATTAAATCTGGACGAAGCATTTTTGTCGATAGCTCGCAACGACCGCGCCGCAGCAGCGTGAATGGCGTCGAAAGACGCTTTAACGGGACAGGTGGTCTTTTTTAAATCCGCACGGCTATTGTGATTGGCTGTCGGCAGCAGACGCAGCGCCACCGGCGCCTTGTTTGAGTACGACGAAGCGAGAGAAAAGTCCCACAGGGGGGTCGCGCTCGCCCCTTCCAAGCCACCCTTTACCCAAATTCGCCCGCGCGATTCAGACCACCACTGCGGTTACAACGTCTTTAGTATCGGTTAACAATAACGCGGCGCGCGCACGCGCTGCCCAATTACGGCCAACGCAAAGCAACACTTGGTCAAGAGAATTTGCAGAAAAAAGTTGACGGGACGCGTCGATGGGAAAGGAGCGTTGAATAATTTAACGCATTTCCAGCACTCGCTTAAAAAACTCAAGTCAAGGTTTTTTTGCTTTACTTTTTATTAGTTACTGTTTCACTTTGCCGAGATTTTATTATCCACCATTTAATTTACACGAATTTGTACACATTATTTCAAATGAAATTTAACTTTGGAGCACGGAGTATATGAACGCGTACGAAACAGAATTTATTTACACTATAAACCTTTGATAAAGGATGCATGTCAAAAAGATAAAAAGGTTTTATATAGTAAATCCTTTTTATTATTATATATATATAATAAAAGTTGTAGAATGCTTTCAAAACATCCGTGAAATGTTTGGTGTATGCTTGAAGTGCAATTACTGTCGTATCAATCTGCGTACTGAATATCAGTTTCGTAAAGTTCTGTTTTACGGGCTAATAAGTTAATATAACATTATTTGGAGAGATTGATATATATGTACGAGGGTGTTCGTTCGAGATTTTGGCTATGTTCGGAGAGGGAGGAAAACGAAAAGGGAAGAAAAGTTTTCCCGTTCTAGGGAGTAAAACATAAAAATTGAAATAAAAGAAAAATTTGAATGCACACCGAAAATAATATTATTACAGCATGTGTTATATAAAATATTACATTATTTGTTTAGCGAAACACACGCGCATTCCTATGGCAAAAATATTAAACTAAAAAAAGTAATGAGTGGGCGGGGTTTTAGTCCGGCGTCGTCAGTGCGCCGACGATAGCGAACGAGGCGGATTTCGACCGAACTAACGCATTTAAAACGAAAGAGACTTACTTTTGCCGCTAACGGCTTGGCAGCGGCTGACGACTGGCGTACGGTCGGTGGACGGCTCTCGGCTAGCGGTTGTTGTAACAAACTTTGCCTACAAAAGGGGCAAAACTGGCAAAGCAATGGCGCAAGTAGGCGCACACACACGGGCAATAGAGGCTACGAAGATGGCCCTATCGAGGGTATCGGCAGGACATAAACGGGCGCAATAATGAGCTAGTGCGGGCGAGCGAATTGGGCGTAAAATCGCAGATAAATCGCGAGCAAAAAAGGAGGGATACGCACGCACGAATTCGATAAGGCGACACGCATGTAAAGCACGGCGGCGGGGATGATACGGTACGTGCGATCCCGGTAAGGCTCCACCGCTCCACGGCACCAGTGTCTCTAAGCACTGGCGCGGGAGATGGGACACGCTCCAACTAAGTCATCAATTAGCCGGCCACGGCGACACTTACGCGGGAATAGGGCACGAACTAATTATGTCTCTAATTGGGGGCGCCGCGTAGTATTAACAATTAAATCGACCATTGGGGCCCTATTATTTTGGCGGGGAGAGGCGAACCTTATCTATAGCCAGTATCCATGACGGATCCGTGACCATCCGTGACTGCGGTCATATATTTATATTAAAAAAGCACTAGAAATAAGATCAATTTAAAAAAAATGAGATGTAAAAAATTCAAAATGAAACGAATTTTGATTTATTTAGAACCGAAAACAGGAATCTTTTTCCGGTTTTGTGTTGAATTAATTTATTTTGAAATATCAAATATTTTTTTGGAGAGAGATGGGGGGATGTCCACAATTTCAGAAAAATCAGAAAAATAATAATGTAAACTGTTATAGTTCTATTGATACATCATTTGTCATATTATATTAATGCAATAACAATTTCGGAATTGATTCAAGTATTTCTTTTAACAAAAAACCGATTTATCAATCTTAGATAAATGAAACTTTAGTCGAAAAAGAGAAAAATGTAGTTTAAATTTTTGTTTGTTGAATAAAATACTTTTATATATCAAAATTACGTTACAAGTTTTATTTTCAGCAAAATAAAATTGAAATAGCAAAGTGACAAGGTAGCATAGTAACGAAATAAATCTTTTGTCCAGATAAAAGTTACTTTTTTCTGTAGGTGTGACCGTGTCCCAATAAAATTGGGAGGTTTCCATTAATTTTTCAAAGTTCCTCTTGCCTAATATCGAGATAGGCTAACAAATGTCTAGTAATGTTTTATTGTTCATAATAATTTAATTTGTCAATTTTCGATGCCTCTGAGATACAATCTTTATCATAAATATTTAAAATAAATCATTTCTTTCAAACTTTTTCTAATAATATACGATGCATTAAATATTTAACTTAATTTTATATAAATTTTTTAGTATAACACGTGGATATAAAATGATAGTAAAGACTATAAACTCACGGAAATTATTAACAAAATGGATTTCCACTGTAAATATTATAATTTGAAAACTATTGAAAATTAATAATATACTGAATTTTACGTAACTTAAATAGATCTGCTTTTATGTCTCCCTGCATACAGTGCCAAATTTGATTAATTAATTTTATTTGATGATTAATTTTGCAGCTAAGCACCCTTTCATTCATCGTAGTCAATTCACAGATGATTACACTTTATTAAATTTAATCACACTTCTTGTTTAAAGAAGTTGCACAATTAAATAATTAACTATATTTTTTGTTTTTATATAAAACGATTTCTATTAAAAAATTTTATAACTAGAAACTTAAATTTACTCATTTGGGTTTTCTTTAACTCCACAATTTATTGGAAGATAAATTTTTGCAATTTTAATAAGTAATAATGTATTTAAGTATAATAATGATAGAATGTACAAACAAAATTAATTTTAATAGTTACCATTATTTTAAATTTGTTTTATACCGTTATAACTCTATAGTTAATATAAAATAAATTGTATAAAAATCTAAATTCATAATACATTTATAGATGTATTATTTATGATTACCGTGTAAATACCACGATTAAACAAAATGCATAAATATATATTTAACAAATTGACTGTACATATATTTTAATTAATAAAATTTTAATTACGCAAAACTTATAACGTGATGAAAATATCATATAAAACTGAATTAAAATTGTAAAATACACGTCATACTAAAATGTTTAATTACGTTTATCCTTATGATTATTTGTATTTATTAAAAATACACATAAATATAGTCTATAAAAAAATATTAACTTAAGATTTTTGGTTTTATTGAGTGATGAAAGCAATAATGCATTGAAATAACACTTTATTGAAACTCAGTTACACATTTGAATGTTTAATACAATCAATACCACATTTCATTCAAGAGTTGTCATACACTTCCAATACAATAAATATAAAAATCTATTTCATTCAATTTATTCTAACTTTTTTCTCTGGGGGAGGCTTCATATCTTTCTTCTCAGTCTTGATCTCTTGCTTTACTTCGGCAGCTGCAAACATTTTAATAATTTAATTTAATAAAATATTATAATACACATTTTATTAATTTATTTACATTTTGTTTCCTGTTTAAATATTAACTATATATTAAAGAAAAAAAAATGTGCAGTTAATATTTTTGAAACAACTATACAATGACATCAAACTTGGCCCCCCACCCTACACTGTAAAGGTAAGGCGGGGATTAACTTTGATAATATAAATGGGATCCACCATTTTTTATTGCAAATTAAGATTTTTAATTAAGAAGTTAATTTTATTTGAAAAATATTATTCATTCATAATAATTTCAAAAGTTATGACCATTTTCAATGTTTGAAATTTCCATTTAATAATGGTTATAACTTATTATAACGCACCCACAGAAGGTGAGCTTGGGGGTCAAGGATGATATCATTGAATAGCCATTTTAAAAATATTAAACACCTATTTTTCGAAACAATATGTATTAAAAAATTCTTTTGTATTATACATATTTCTATGGAAAACCTACGTGGTTCAGACGGTACGGGTTGAGTAGGTTTAGGAACAGGAATCGGAAACTTTCTTGTCAGTTCTGCTAACAGCATGTCAACCCTTTGTCTCTGAAACAATGAACTACTTTCTTCTCGCACCGGCGTCTCTTTTTTTGTTGTCACTGATTTACCATTCTTAAAATCCCACGAATAACCCTTGCTGGGATGATATCGCGAAGAAGTGCTTAGTTCTTCGAAGGCAGATTGCAAATGATGAGCGGCTGAGAGCTGAAAATTTGAAATGAAATTTAACGATTTTGCCAAAAAATCGTCGCTGAAAAATAAATTTATTTACGATACGTAATGTATTTATATTATTGTTGCAAACTTACTAATCTAGAATTCATCACGGACGCTAAATCAGGAGCCTGGTAAACGATTCCGGCACATATATAATAATCAGCTATAGGAATAACGGATGTAGGCGAGTTTCGGTGTTGTTTCCGAATAACGTACAAAATTGGTTCTTGCACATGCAGTAGTATATACTCAATACCAGTCATATTTCTACAAAAAACAAAATATTGATGTTGAAGTAAATTAGTTTATTATTTATTAGCCAATAAATAACATTTAAAATAAAATATCAATTTTTCTAAAATTTAAAAATAACATTTATTCATTAATTGAGTTCACTTATTGTACCGAATTTCTGTCAGAACAATACGCCCACGCTTACTTTTTTCATTTGTGAAATGACTTTACTTCCTCATATATTCCTTTTATGTACAATTTACAGTCTAATAAATTTATGATATTTTTTCGAAGAAAATTTACAATATAAAATGTCACGTCACTCCAATTGTATTTGAAATTATGAAATTAATATTTGTTAACACACCAATAACAATTTGTATATGCGCAGCACTGCAAATTTAAATTGAATTTGTATCATATTTTTTCAACGGGTCTTCTTTATTAACTGTTTCAATAATGTGTTTAATGCAGTCTATCACGTGCAAGCATCGCTTTCTCAAACTCTTCGCAAGGTAATGATGGCAGTTAATTGAGTAGAAGTGCGTGACTTGCTTATTTATAGTGCATATTGAAAACTAAGTAGATTAATGAACAAACATTAGTTTTTTAAAGTGGACAATTAGTCTTGAATTTGAAGTACATAGCTTATAACCGAGTTATATACTTATTGGAAAATTCATAAGTAGCTTTGAAATAAGATAATTATGTGTAAATTTTAAAGGATAAACATTACATAATTACATAAAAAAAGCAAAAGTAACACAATTCGAATAACTCAAATTACAATTAAGGACAACGAGATATGAATCTATTGAAACCTTGAACCTTTAGTTGTTTAAAAATGGTCAAAATACATTTATTCTTACATCAATTGTTCTGGATTTAGCCTTTGCATCTTAACCGTTTCATTGTTACATGTTCTATCAAAAAATGGATTACTCCTCTCTGAGAAATAATCCATTACGTTGCTCGCATTCAACCCTGGAATCCAAGCACTGTCGTGCCACGACAATCCGAGTGGATTTTCTGCAAAATAACAAATTTATTTAGTGCAACTGTATTATTTCAATTTGCATAATTTTTGTGTAACTGTCTTTGAAAAATTGTGTTACGTGAGATCGTATTGCGAAATGCATTATTTTCATAAAGTAGAACGTAAAAAATAACTCTGTTTTCTGGAATTATGTGAATCGAATATTCATATTTCGAAGCTTTGAACTTGTTGATAAAGAACGTTTAATATTTCAGTATTTTAAATTCCATTTTTATACTGCAATATTGTCATTATTTTCCTTTAGAATGAAAATAAAAATAAAATTATGTTTGTGGTAGTTCAAGAGCATGTGTGTATATTAATTTAAAAATATGAAACAATGGATTTGATTGGTCGAATTAATGTAAATGATTCGTTACGATTAACTAATTTCTTTAACGGTCTGTATATTATAAAGTTGATCGTCTAAGATAGTTAGTCTAATATATATTTTTGTTCAACCCCTCATTGCTTGCATCCTGAACGAATAGCGCAACAAAACGAGAGGAACGAATGAAATAGCTAAACAAGGACACTGAAGAAAATACGAATAGAGAATTAACGATCTTCCTTCTGATTGTTTTGGTGCGTATATAAATTGCATTTAGTAAAGTAGAAGAAAATAATTTAATTCAATGAACTCCAGAATTTGTAATTTATGGGATTTATAAAGTAAATTTAAATTCAGAAATCAAATACAATTATTTACAAGTTGTATTTTACATTAAAAATAAATACATTTGATAATTATTGAAATAACGGAATCTTGATTTAAATATATATTAATTTGTAAAATAAGTGGATTATAAGAAAGTATAAGTTTGGTATACTTTATACCAAATATGCTTCTTATATCCCTATTTTGTAGATAGTTTTCTTAAGAATTTCTTCGTTTATTATCGTTTTCTTCATTTAATTTGGACACAATTTTATGTTTTCTTTTTTAAGTTTATTATTTACATTTATTTTAATAATGAATAAAGAATATATACACAAAAATTATAAATTTATTACAGAATAGCTTATAATTTTAGAATGCATTTATTCTCTACAAAATTAGATACAAATTTTAACAAAATTGTCATAAAAATGTATACAATTTAAGTGCAGTAGTGCAATTTTTGCTGAAAAGGAACAGAACTCTCCATTAAAAACATAATATTTTTACTAATTTAGTGTCTCATTCAAGATACTAATTTTGCTCGGACTTCTATACCAATTCGGTAAATGTCTCTTGCAAATCGCCTATCGAAGGATGTGGTATATACGTGCTTATGTAAGAGATCTTTACCAAATTGGTATAGAACTTTGTATGAAATCAGTAGTCGGAGTGGGGTGCCATATTCGTATACGACTGCCTCACTAATAATAATGTACGGTGCTTGAAACTACTATTTTAGTACAAAGCACTAATTTATTATGATTATATAATTTTATACGTTTTTTGCAAAGAAAATATCTCACTAAAAAGGTATACAGTAAATGCCTGTACTACTAAATTTGTAAGATTTTTTTTCCTTTTATAATAAATATAATAAAGTAAATAATGTAAATAATGATGATAGATAATTATGGCAATTTATTGGGATTTTCACAGATTGCAGCAAATAAAATACGATATCATTTCGTCTGTAGTTCTCTTTTAAGTTTTATGAATATACATTTTCATCAATACATGTAAAAATGGTGTATTTTCGTAAGATAGTCTTTCATTCATCGTCATTATTATGTTTAAATATATTCAAGAGCGCTTTATTATACATGAAAATATGTAGATAAGTTTAACAATGATATCGTAATTTCAATGTATCTTCTGATACTTATATTTCAAAATTATTATTTTCATATGTAATTAATTGCATATATAAATAAAAGATATATATTCTCTCTGAATACTAAATTTCAAGAGGAGATAACATAATATATATATATATATATATATATAATTCATAAATAACAAGTTTACAGTACATGTTGTAAATTATAAATGAGAATTTTTAAACATTAAATATTAGAAGATTAAAAATATTAAAAATAATACTTAATATAATTATAAAATAGCTAATAAATTTACTTTTCATAAAATATTTTTAAAGAAACTTTGTAAAATTAATCCTACGCATGTATTGCTTGGATGCAGTTTATTAAATTTAAAAAATTAAATAAAAAATCCCACCTTAAACATGCTTATTTTGTACAAAAAGGATGCTTATAAAAATTAATATTATGAAATACAATGTAAATTTTAAAAATAGCAATAATTACATAAAAATTGAATCTTGCTAATGTATTTAAGTTATAAATACTGTAAGTAAGTTATACATTTTATAATATATAATTTTATTCAATAAATTTGCAGCATTAATA